>JAWNKY010000206.1:0-269749 GCA_035041765.1 Drosophila algonquin | reverse complement strand
AAATAGAAGCACTACCTGACAAATAAAAAGCAGATTTTTTAAAAATTCTTAAAAAAAAAAACTACTCCATGAAAAAAAAACAATAATTCTTAAAAAAATTGTAAATCTCCCAATCTATTAGAAAAAGTCATTTTTGGAGACAGCGGAAAAAAAAGTTGAAATTTGTCGAGTAGTGTAATTACTTCATAGATTTATAGCATTAATCAACAACCAATGTATGTACTGCAAACGGTAACGTTCGGCAGCAATGCTGCGCTCTCTCTCTCTCTCTGTTATCAGCGCGCTCTGCAGCCGCCACTTCGGCTCTTGCTTGATATGCCAGCGTTGCTTTGGTACGTGCTAAGCTAATCTCTCTACGCATTGGTTGCATATCGATCTTGTGAATATATATACGGCCGGGAATTAAGGCTTTCACTAGCTGCCGGTATAAAAACAAATTATACAATTTAACCCAATTCGTTTCATTTGTTTTTAAACACAAATAGTTGCCAACAAAGCTTGTCATCCCCCAATCATAATTTGTATATTGCAATTTTTATTTTAAAACTAATTGGATGGTGCCAAGAGTTTACGATAGTTTGCTGCGAAACAAAGGAATCATAAATCAATAATCATCTATCAAAAGATAAAAGCTTCTTCCTTGTTAGAAAAGTTTAAAACAAATGTTTGCATTTTATAAGGTAACAGGAAGGACAGCTTTGGTAAGGCATACAATTGACACAGGAACTTACCCTACTCAACCAAATTTATCTTTTTATTTCTGCTGTGGCCCAAAATGACTTATTCTGATAGACTTGTAGATTTACAATTTTTTTTAAGAATTATGGTTTTTTTTAAAGTTTAGTTTTTTTTAGAATTTTTTCAAGATTGTCATATTTATTTATTTATTAACTTTCTTAAAACTGGTTTATTTTTAGTTTTAGATAGACACATTATTGCTGTATCACATAAGGTATTGTTTATAAGAATCGATGGATAAACGGCTTAGTTGAAGCCGTTTGACCAAAACTTCATGTAACGAATTTTGTCAATAAATTCCGTTAGCCGACATATAACCGTTTTTTTCCTAACAAAAAATATCAAAAAACCTGTGTTTGTAACAGTTTTTTTCGAAAGTGTTGCAGGCAGCCTGCATGAACTGACAAGAAAGAACCAATGCTTCAAATGGACAGAAAAAGAAAAACAGACTTTTCAACGATTTAAAGTTTTGCTGTGTTCAGCCCCACTTCTGGGTTATCCGGTACCGGAAGAGAAGTTCATATTGAATACAGATGCGAGTGCCACAGGAATTGGTGGTGTATTGTCCCAATTGATTGAGGGACAAGAAAGAGTGGTTGCCTATCACAGCAAGCCAGAAATAAACTACTGTATCACGAGAAGATAACTATTAGCAATCGTGGAGAGATTTAAGCACTTTTACAAATATTTGTACGGGCAACAATTTCATCTGCGAACTGATCTCGCTGTACTTAGATGGCTTCTACAGTTTAAGGACCCGGTGGGACAGCTCGCTCGATGTTTACATGAAAATTCTGATGCACTGTCACGTTGTCCTTGTGATTCTGAATGTAGACAATGTTCTCTGTCTGAAATTAAAGAAAACATAATTGACATTAAACTAATGATAGTTCTTTCTGAAGATGAGTGGACCAATGACAAAGTCCGCAAAGATTAAGAAGATGATGAGGATCTCGCCATATTAGTAGAGGGCTGAAAGCATTATAAGAGGCGAACTCGGGATCAGATGATGAATAAAAGTTTTGTCGCAAAGGCATATTGGACTCAGTCGCTCAAAGATTACAGCTCAAACACGGATGGATATGTCCAGCATGGTAGAGCGAGGATGGGAAAATCATAAATGACTTATTGGTATTACCGAAGAAACGAGTCATAGAAGCCGTTAAAGAGTATAAATGTAGTGGCGGAATCCAAAATATACCTTGCGCATTTTATTTTAATAGAAGAAATTACAAGTTATCGTTGCTTGGCATAGTGGATAAAATTTGAAGCTTTTTTCCAGGAAGTACCGGTGCGCCAATCACTTTTAGAGTAACCAAACAGATGCCGGCCGAAGCATAGTATTACGTTGAATACCAATTATTTTGTAAATACTAAAGTTCCTTTTCTCAGTCCCTTCAAGTTCTAGAAATTCCTACGATGGATCCACATTGTCATATGCCCTTTTTGCATGGTGGTGGATATTGGTCTACCCTAAACCCGTAAAAGCATCATTTCATTGCGTATTTGTTCGACTGCAAGGAATTAAACCACCAGAAAAAAAACAAATTTAAATAAGATTTTTGACAATTAAACACTTATGATTTAAGCTTTATTTAGTTTTAACTTTTTTCGACATTTCTTTTGTAGACTTTTGTAAAATTTTTTTTTTATCACATTTTTTCTAGGCTGTTGGAAAAGTAATTGTATTTGGGTATAGAATCCACACCGATAAAGATAAAGTAGTGGCAGTTTAGATTTTGTCTGGTCTATAGAACATTCACGAACATAGAAGTTTCAGGCAGCCTATAAATGGACAGAGAAGGAAGCTTTTCATAGCCGATTCTAAATTATTCGATACGAGGGCCACCGAGGCCAACAAATTAAAATTCAATAAAAACGCTTTTGAATATAGTTTTCCCAACAGTTTTCCCAACAGTTTTCCGAACAGTATCCCAAAATCGCCCTTAGTACCAGCTATAGGGCTAGTCAAGTGGTGAATCATAACAATAAAACAATTTTGAAAATCGTTTTTTTTTTACATTTTTACAACTTGAAATGCGTACGAACGTCCCGTTCGACATCAGAGAAATGCCCATATGCGAGTGGCACAGAAATTGGTGGAGTGTTGTCCCAAGTGATTGAGAGACAAGCGCAGCAAAGCTTTGTGGAAACCAACCGTGGAGAGCGTCAAAAACTTCGACAGCTATTTGTATGGGCAACAATTGCTCCTGCGAGTTGATCATAAGGCGCTTGGATGGCTTCTTCAGTTTAAGAATACAGAAGCACAGCTCGCCCGAGTGCTGGCGCTATGACTTCTCTTTAGCACACGAAAGTAGGATTACACGGAACACGTCATCCTTATAACACGTCATCCTTATAATTCTGAATAAAGAAAGTGTTTACGGAGTGACGTTAAGGAAAACAAAATCGATATTAAACTAATAAATGTTCTTCCTTAAGATAAAGGTTTGGTCAAACGACTCTAACTAAGTCGATCATCCATCGATTTGTACAAAAAATTCGTTAGACGTGCCCAATCAATGTACCTACATATCTTAAAGCAAAAAATACAGCCCAAGAATTAGGTTTTTTCAATATAACCAGATGTTAGATAATTAAGTTGTGCACAAAAGAGAAGCCTCTACCTCTGAAAAAATTGCAAAATAAATACCAGATAAAGAAAATTCTTTATAAAAAACTACACATTGAAAAAACCATAATTTTTTTACGCTTTTTTTTTGTAATTTTGAAACTGAAAAAAAAAACATTTTAAATAGAAATGTTATATTCCGAATTTTTCCAATTAGTAATTAAGTATTATTTTGTGGTAACAATCTTGGCAATGGGGTGTAGAAGAATCGTGTTATTGTAAAACGAGCATCAGAATCGGTTTGAAACAGATTATGCGATAACAAAAAATTAAAAAAAGACGATAGGTTAACATTTCTGAAGAGCACTGACTAGAGTTGTCACAAATGCATGAAATGTCAAAGTGGGGCTTTTTGTTATATCTGGGTATACATATATAATTTTAGAATACCCCTATACTGTATACATAATAAACCAAAATGGCATTGAGTTAGCCCAAACATACTTTAACTATTAGCTTTGCGCTCCCTCAACTGGGATTATTAATGACATCCCAATTAACCGCCAACTTAATAGTTAGTTTTTTTCATTTCGCAGCCTGATATTATTTACCACATGTCTCAGCCAGTGATGCAACCTAACGTAAGCCGTCATTATTATTGACTATTTACAGTGAATACTGAAATTATGATTTTCTTTCAATGCATAGTTTTTCTAGTTTCACTAAAAACGTTTCACTATTTTTTTTTTGTGTTGTAGATCTAATTATTCCTTGCATGAATCGTTTAAGGTTATTGTTCCCTGTATTACACTAGTATAAGAGCATCCAACACTAATTCTCTTCCTTTTCTTAAAATAAGGATACTAATATGTACGTTCCTCTCCCGTGATTATTAAAATTTTTAGTTTATTTGTAGTTTTTATTGGTAGTTTTCGATATTCAATTTTTTGTATCTAAGCAATAGGTAACAAAATTTGGTGTCATCCTAGGAGCTGTCAATTCATATTTTGTATAGAGATTTTGCGCTCGCAGAATATGTTCTGATCTGATTACACTAGTCAACACGACATTTCCACTGTGTTCCAAACCGAATTTTTCGGATACATTTAAAAACTTAAATTCCTTTTGGTTTGTTTTTCAAGGTTTTTTTCCACTTTTTTAATGTGGTATTTATATTAAAGGAGTGTAAGGTATCGTGGCGTGTAAGGTCACATCTAAAACTTTTGATCACTGTGGTCGATGTCTTTTATCGTGCTGACATTTTATATGCAGTAGTATTAATGAGGGGACGTGTGCTTTGAACTCTAAGTGATTTTTAATAAAAAAGTAGTGAAAAAAAATACATACATTTTTTTTTTGGATATGTGTTTTGACAGTGACAGAGTGAAGATTTTTTGGAACTTGAGTCAGGGAAGTATTCGGAACGTATATTTAGGCCTTTGCCAACAGTTTTTGATATTTTAAATTTTTTTTTATTTGCGAAGTATGGCGGACTTTTTGTTAGGTATAGTGGTGGATTAACCAACCGCTTCTGACAGAAATATGCTCAATAGATGTCAGCAACTGCCTGCTTTTGAAATTTTGAAAAATATTGATTTTTGAGAGAGGGAGATGCAAAAATCAAAGTGTCCGCCACTATGATCTCCAATAAATTGGAATTCCATAATCTCCAATAAATTCTAAAGTAATGGGTGTTTTCTTCGACAACGACGTCTTAAACAACCTTAAATATGACCTTAAATATGTGCACACATATGTACAGTTAAAGCTCAACCTCACGAATTGAGCGATTGTCTCTAGAACGCGCTGTCTATGTCTATCTCTTTCTCAGCCTGGAATTTATATAAATTCTATCCAGAAAAAATCGAGGTGAACATTTTTTATGGATTTACTCATCTTAATGTTTACATTGTCTTTGGTCAAACGAATGCACCTTAGCCATAGATTTGTACAAACAATTCCTTAAGAAGATACAAAATGTTTGGGTCCGATTTATAGCTGGATTTGTTAGCTTTTCAGAATTGCAAGGTTCAATACTACCAAATGTGAGATACTTAAATTATGCGGAAAAATCACTACCTCGAACATAAAATAAATACCAGACTTAAAAAAAACCTATACCTTTAAAACAAAAATCCAAAATTCAATAATAATTTGTGAAATCCCACATCTATCGGAAAAAGTCGGTTCGGCTTATAGCGGGAAAAAAGTTCAATTTTGTTGACTAGTGTTACAGTGTGTTTAAGATTTATATATTTTTCAAAAACTGCTGTTACAAAGCTTACAGAAGTTTTTGATGTTGAATCGTCTGCCAGTCAGGACAAAAGATAATTAAAGATTGGTTGAATTTTTTGTAGGTTTCCATTCCTTAATAACAACATTTTATGTTATTTGTTTGCTTTAATATAATAGAATCCAATACATCGAATATTTTTTAATTGCATTACGAATAGGATTTTATATCAACAATAATTTCAACAGTCCGCAAAGTTTATAAATATTTATATTTACTTAAGATAGTTTTTAAATTAAATTATGCTGTTTAAATAGATAAGTCTACAAACTAGAGTGCTAAAGCTTATAATATTCTAATTGGATCAAAGAAAATCCATTTAAGCTTGCCCTTTTATCCACAGGCATTTCGAACAGCTATAAATATGTATGTATATTCGTCATGTTATATTTAAGGAAAATAATAAATAGGCGGCATTAAAATATTTTAAGTTTCTGTCAAGGGGGGGGAATGAGATTGGTTATGATTATTTTGGTTTAGCTAAAGCAAAACTACTAAAAAGCATTGTGCTAGTAATAGTAGAAAGGAATAGCAAATTATCTTAAATTTATTCGCTCCTGATTGCGACTCGATGATCGTGAAGATTTTCTATTGATTGATTCCAGATACGCGGCTGGGGTCCAGCCTTCTGAATTGGCATCTGTGAAAGAACCAACAAGGATATGATTATTTATAAATGTGCAACAAACATTTTTAAAATAATTAAATAAATTAGTTTTCAAATATTTGGTTGGTACATGCTTTAAATTTGAAAATTTACCTAAAATTCGAACATACCACCAGCCGGCACAGCCCACTTTAAGCAGCTCGACAGTTTCACCTTCACGCATCGAAACTTCCGAGTGTCCCATAGCAGTATAGTCAGCCAGGGCAATGAATTTACTGCCCTGTATTAAAATTCACACAAAATGTTAGTATATATAACTTATAAAAGAAATAATATTTTGATGTCGCTATTCATTCTAATCAAAAAAGGTAAATATTTAAATAATTTTTAGTAGCGATAAAAATATTTATATGTACATTTGTAATCTATGTACATGGATTCCAGTAAACTAAACACTTTTCAATGAAATATACGTTTTTTCCCCGGGATCCTTTTTAATAACACTACTCAACAAAATTCAAAATTTTTTTCCGCTGTCGTCCAAAATGACTTTTTCTGATAGATTTGGAGATCTAAAATTTTGTTTAAAGAATTGTGGTTTTTTTTTCTATGTTTAGTTTTTTTTAAAGAATTTTTTAAAAATGTGTTTTTTTTGTAGAGGTTCTTATTTTCTTCTATTTGCTTCTATTTTTCACATAACTTAAGTTTCCTATGACTAGTTGTTTGCAGTTTTGAAAAGCTGACAAATGCAGCTATAAATCTCACCCAGACACTTTGTAGCAGCGTCTGGAAGATATTAAGCTTTCCAATTCAAATTTCATAATTTTTTTTCGGTATTTTTCCCCGAAATTTTGATTTTGAATACTCAGGAAAAGTCGAAAAAAATATTTGACGGCTAACATTTTTAGTTTTAGATAGACACATTTATTAGGCGTCGTTTAAGGTATAGTTTGTAAGAATCGACGAATAAACGGCTAAGTCAATAATAAACGTATAACCTTATTTTTCCTACAAAAATACCAAAAATCTATGTTTTTAACAGTTTTTAACGATAAAATGTGATTTGGGATGGTGCCAAACGGCATATGAAGTTTTGGTCAAACGTCTCCAAATCTATCAGAAAAAGTCATTTTAGGCGACAGCGGGAATGTCGTGTTGACTAGTGTAGTCTAACGCAAGAGAAACGTGCAGAAGTACAAGAAAGGAGACGTGTCCATCCTGTAGATGTTGCTGTTGACATTGGGAATGCCAACGCCAAATTGTTCGATGCACAATGCATTCAATCGGGAATTGCAAGACTATGGGGAGCAAGACTATGATCGATATGAGCTGGCTGAAAGTTTCGAAACAAATGTTCTGCTGTTGAATGGCGCGGAGATGGACGGGTACGCCTTTGAAGTTTGTTGACGATGAAACGGGAGGCAGTTGCTTTGTCGATGCTTCAAGTGGATCAGGGAAGACATTCATAATTTTTTGATTCTGGTAATAATACGGTCAAGATCTCAAGATGCCTTGGCTGTTGGAAGCTTCCGATAAATTTTCCCATGGTTGACCAGTAAACGAGTACAATGTCTAAGAATTTGGAGACAACGAAACTAATGCGAACATGCAATATCATTATTTGAAATGAAGGAACGATGACGCATAAACAAGCTTTAAAGGTAATTGGAGTTAGTCGAACGATGAAGGATTTACGATTTAATTTAGGAATAATAGGTGAGGCTATGATATTGCTCTCTGGAGATTTTCGTCAAACGCTTCCCGTCATTCCGAATTCTACTGCTCCCGATGAAATTAATACACGCCAGAAATTGTTAAATTGGGGCGGGAAAACTTTCGCAGGGTCCACTAGTACTTCTATAAATAGTTATATACAGATGCGAAATCTGTATTAAGACTGTACGAAGAAGTGTAATGCTAGTACAATTTGGTGTTGGATGGAGGTGACTTTAGTTATGAACCTAAAAGTTTCTACAAATATTGGAAAATAAGCGTATTATATATAAATATGTACGTATGTATGTACCAGTCTCGCATATACAAATACACTAACTCTTTTAAGTCTAAAAATAAACTTCCTATATAATAATTTTTTTAAATAGCGGTTAGAGCCAGCTGAAGCCAGTAAAGTTTATAATGAATTGCTTTTTGGTTTTTCTTTTAATTTGGATATTGCTGTTAAAGACAGGCGCATTTGCGATGAGCATTTGAACAAATACTTATACAGAGTAGATAGAAAATACTTTCAACAATATTACATTTAAAGAATGTAACGCATATGGTTACGACGTAAATTATAGCTTCTATAACTTATCAGTAACGCATATTTCGATTATTTTTTTACAGTATAGTTACAATTTATTAATCGAATGAAACATAGAAAATTGAATTTGATTTGCTGTTTCCTGTAACTGAGGCCCGACTTGGTGGATCATCTGTATGTTTTGTCACCCACTGTGTAAGAATATAAATATGAAATAATTCATATTTTGCGCAGTTTACGAAAAAAAAATTTGTTTTTCATTAAATTGTTTGCAGTTTGTTCATGAAAATAAAGAAACAACCCATAAATAGTAAAATGAATAACACAAATTTAAGTCGCTTAAAATATAATAAAATTTAATTAAAATTAATGATCTGCTTGAAAAATCATTCAATTGCAGGTATCAGAAATAAGACTTATTAGTTTAAAAAGATCAATGTCGAAAAAATAGTCCTAGGTGTAGCTTTTTTTTTGAAGAAGTATTCTGTAAAAACTTTTATTATCGAAAAGTGATATATTATTTGTGATCTGCACTTCAGTACTTTTGGTTTGGTACATATATAATATGCCCTTAAAGATTAAATGCCAAATACCTGCAACATGCGAAGTTATACGTAACTCCCAATGAGTTCTAGCTATCCTTTATTCTAAGCGCTAATAATAATTACATTTTTTTTCGCTGTCGCCCAAAACGGCTTTTTCTGATAGATTTGGAGATTTAAATTTTTATTAAAGAATTATAGTTCTTTTCCTATGTTTAGTTTTTTTTAAAGAATTTTTTAAAAATTTGGTATTTTTTTTCAGAGGTTCTATTTTTCTTCTATTTGCTTCTATTTTTCACATAACTTAAGTTTCCTATAACTGGTTGCAATGATCTTTGCAGTTTTGATAAGCTGACAAATGAAGCTATAAATCCGACCAAGACAGTTTGTAGCTGCAGCTTTACGTCTGGAAGATATTAAGCTTTCAAACTTTCATATGCCGAATTACGAATATAACCGTTTTTTTCCTACAAAAATACCAAAAATCTGTGTTTTCGATTTTTAAAAACGAACACTAAAAATGTTAAATATAAAATATTTTTTTTCGTCTCTTATTGAGTTTTTAAAGTCAAAATTTCGGTAAAAAATACCTAAAAAAATTATGATATTTGAATTTGAAAGCTTAATATCTTCCAGACGATAAGCTGCAGCTACAAAGTGTCTGGGTGGGATTTATAGCTGCATTTTTCAGCTTTTCAAAACTTCTGTTGAATCTGGATCAGCTCAGATAATTATAGCTACAATGAAGAAAACCATTTCGAAAGTCATCATTCCCTCTCGCTCTCTCTCACACGCGACCCCATCTGCTTGCCCATTCATATTTTTTGACGCCTAGTTCTCAGAGACTATAAGAGCTAGAGCAACCAAACTTTCTATCCAAACTCCTGTGATAACAAGTATATTTAAAAAATTTTCCACGCCTCTTTTCGCACCCACAAAGAACGAAAATTTGTGGAATCCACAATTTTTAAGATAAATGAAAACCAAAAACGCAGAATCATGGAAAATTAGGTCGGCTCAATATTATGGACAGAAGAAACAAATTAAATTTCAGTGGCTACGCCTGCCAAGCGCTGACTCATTCCTTCTCTCTCTGTCGCAAACACTTGTACGTCTCAAATATGTAGTTATACATGTAGAAATGTAGAAGCAGATGTAAAAGGCATATGCAAACAAAATTAGAAACGTATAATATTCCAAAAATTATTTGACTTCATTTTTTTAAATATTATTTTTTGCCCAAAATTTAATTTGTCCCTTCTGCGAACATATAATAAATCGCATAAATCGCAAGCTCATATATGTATGTATGTATATATGTAAAAATACGAATGGGTGTGAGAGAGAGGGTACGAGAGGGATGACTTTCGAATTGGTTTTCTTCATTGTAGCTATAATAATGATCCGATCTGATCCAGATTCAACACTCTTATAGAAATGGTCTTTCTCTATGATTCTGCATATTTAGTTTTCTTGTATCTTCAAAATTGTGTATGCCACAGACTTTCGTTCTTTGTGATGGCGGAAGGGGGCGGGTCGAAATTTTGAAATACACTTGGAGTAGTGTCTTTATAGTCTATATAGTTTGAAACAATTTTTAACCCACAAAAGACGCATATTAAATCTCATAAAGATTATACGTATGTATGTACCTACTATGTGCATATATCTGTATATTTGAAAGGAATGTTCAGTCGATTTAATCGAATCATACTTCGTAGAATTAACGCTTGTCAATAAAATATTGTCGTTATTCCTAAGTAGACCGATTGAATAACTTAAAGAATTAGGTCCACTCACCGGGGTACTATTATCTTCGACCAAAGACAATTCGTCCTCGCTGTTCGAGCAGTCAGAGCTCCATCCACACACTTCCTGCTGCTCCTTGTCGGCAGTGCCACTAAGCGAGTTGACTGACGTAGCTCCAGCGTTATCGTCGCTGCTGCAGTTAGAGTTTCGATTGGAAGACTCTGAAGCGGCTTCAAAGCTTATCGTGTTCGCAAGAATAATGTTAGGGGTGTCCCAAGAAGTCGTTTGCCTGAGGCCACGGTGGTTAAGGCTGTACTGCTTAATTTTTTCGCCTTTTAATTCCTCTAGCTGATTGAGTAAAACACGCTTGATCTCTGCCACCCACTTGTTTTTTAAATCGACTGTCGCTGCTTGCAGAGTATGTACCTCCTGTCGACCCTGAAGCCAAACTTCAAAACGTTTGGTATCGCCCCGAACAGATTCAGTCAACCCGATTTGAGACATCTGAAAATGGTAAGTAAGATGGTTTGTATTACATAAGATATAATTTGGCTAACTACAATAAGACTCACCTTTACGTGGTGCTTGAACTGGTAAGTACTTTTGTTGTGACCAGACTTTGAGGTTTGCTTACAGAACAACATGGATTTCTGGTAAAGAAATATGTGACGCTGCTGTGGCTTGATGCGAAGACGAATGTCTTTTTTTGATTCCGTCCAAACTTGGAATGAATCCTGAAGAAGTAGCTCGCCCTGTTGCGATAGATCGGTCTACAAAAATGACAAAAGAGAACATTAGGGAAAGAAAATCTATTAAAATAAGTATATTACCGGAAAACCAGTTATAGCTACTTGATGCATGGAATCGTTGACGCACTTGAGTACGATCAACATGCAATCTAGCGCCTTCTGAAGTTCCTTGGTGCAGCTGCCACTGTCGCTGAAGCGGAGCAAATCTTTCAGAAGAAGTTGGTACTTGGTGATCCTTTGTACTGGCTTTAACAAATACGCAGCTAGCGGGAGCTTATGACCCAGTCGCATTTGGCACTCTTGTAGGAAAAGGTGCGTGTCCACAAGGGTTTCACGCAACCGCTCTGATCGTGGGATGTTTTGACAATAAAATGAATACAGCCGGTAAAAAGTATCACGCTGAAGAAATGGATAAGTCTTTGGGAGATCTACCGACATTGTGATTGACATCACTTACCCGTTGAACAAAGCAAAGCGCTACAAGTTCAGTGGTTGAAATACAGTTTTCCAGATCTTTAAGAAAGATATCATTGTGAAAGGTATAGAGCTCATGAAGGTTGCCAAACAAGATATCCTCTTTCCCATTTAGACTCGGGGGGGCAAGATGCAAAAGATCTTCTGATTTCATCCGATCATAATAGCCCTGAATAAATGCATAACAAGATAAAACCAGATTTTTAAAAAACTTCGCTGAAATTAAAGTACAAAGTACTGTGTATGAAGCAGAGTTTGCAAATAACCGTGAACCATTTTAAAGAGTCAGAAAAAATCCGATCTTCTACGAACACTTTAAGAACGTGGAGCGAAAGAACACATTCAAAAGTGTTTTCGCTCAAAAACTGTTCTTCTCAGACAAAAACACTTTTTTTTGTGTTCTCTTTGGTTTGCTCTTTCGCTGACTACTTTAATCGGCCACTCTCGGCGAAACAGTCCTTTTGTATGTATGCGTGCGTCTGTGTTTTCCTACATAACATTTATGCACATGAATTGATCAGGCATATTTTTTTCTTTCTCACACACAGCAAGAAAAACACTTTTTTAAGACACTCATTGCGCAGTGGTCTTTCAAAGACAGTTTTGCAGTGAGCGCACTTTCGCAAAAATGTCTCTCTCTGTTGTTATTGAGAGACCGATTCGTTTTATCGGTTGAGCCAAACAGTCGGACCGAAGAGCACAAGTGAAATGAAAAAAATGTTTCGCTCAGAAAGAGATCGTGCTAAATTTTATATTTTGTCTGTGTGCAGACTGCTTTCGAAAAATCGGTTGACGGTTATTTGCAAGCTCTGGTATGAAGTGAATTACATCCAAACAGTCAATATTATTGAAAACGGAACACTCCTTGCTTCCCTTGATGAACTGTCCAAATTTTTGGTCCACATACTGTGCAACGTTGCCAAAGCCCTGCGCTGTTACAAATTCCTTGAGAACCCGCTCATACTTAGCTGGCTTATATTGAGAATACCGTATCTTGGAAAGTGTGCAAGCATCGTTTTTCATGAAGCTTTCTTGAAAAAATTCATGACAAAATTTAAGTATCTCGTCGTAGTCTTTGCGTACATTTGATTGTTCGTCGCTTCTTTTTTCATCCTGTGAAATTGAGTTATTTTCCAATCGACATTTTTGGCATATGTGACTGTCGATCAGAGGCAAGTGTTTAGGTGCTAGCAGGGCCTTAGGAGTTGACAAAACTTTTTCGTTGTTTAAAAAGCTGAGAGAGCTCTGTGCACGTGCTACCGACGAGGATACGGATAGAAAACTTTTCTGTTCACCCTCTTCGAGATAGGCCAATATGTCAGAGTAATTCTTACGTTGAAGATACTCCCTGAACTCAGTATCGTTTTCAATTTCAGAATAAGTGTTTGACTCTAAATAGTCTTTAACTAGTCGGTATTCCAGCGATTCGTCACAACTAGACAATTCAATCAGCTCTTTGAAAACGGTGCGGCGTTCGTCCTTTAAACGTTGAAGGCTATTGCTTGGTGTTAGTTCACACGGATCAGGCTCCACTTCATTATCTTTGTCGGATAATGGCGTGTCCTCGCACTTTTGTAGTTTGTTGAAGATACTAATAGTAGATTTTCCATTTAGTACGTTACGCGTGGCGAAATTACAAAAATTCATGCCGAAAACGTAGCTTCCATCATGCGCATCAATCGTAGGAGCAAAGTGCCGCCGAAAATCACTCGGACGATAGCAGATGGACCCATTCGACGGTTGAGACTCAAAGAGAGAGCCTTGAAACGAAAGAGGAGAGGTACGAGGAATTTTCGAATCTGCCATCGAAAAGTTTAGTTGCCTGCTCATGGCGTTCCCCAGTTTAAAATTGAAACGATTGACAACATTGTTTGCTGCATTTTGTACCCGTCGTAATTGAGTGGAGTATTGTCCACTCGAAGACTTTGGCTTTGATGCTTTATTAAGATCGTATCCGCCATATCGCATATTTAATTTGCTTCTATTGAGCTGATCCTAGATGTCGATGAGATCTACCGTCGCGTACAAGAGCTACACACAGAATGACTGGAATACAGTACCATACTGGTAAGTATGCATTAAATGTTCTTGAGGATGATAAACATTATGGACTTAATGCACTAATTACAACCACAAGCATTCATGCATGGCTCGTGCCTTATGATAGTGAGTTTTTAAACAATTCCGCATCGGCTCCAGTTCGCTGACCACTTTTGAGCTAGAAACATCTGGAATTAAGCCTTGGTGTTTTACGGTTGGTTGCACTTGGTGCCCGCGGAGAACCACCTCGTGCGTCTTACATTTTTTTAATCAAACGACTTTTTGTAATCATTGAATATTTTCAGTTAATACCTACGAAAAATAATATGAAATTAAGATTTTAAACTGTTTTCTTTACCTTAAGAATCGAGCTCATTTCGGTTACGTAGATGCGTTCCGTCTCTAAAAGCTCCGTTAAAACATGACCACGTTTGAGGCGTCTGGCCTCTATGTCCTAGAATAGCACAATGAAATTAAATTACTATGAGTCCATTTGTCTATTTTGAATTACTAACTTGCTGATTTTGTAAGTGCTCGACGCTGTCTGTGTTCGAGTTGCTGGTTAACGATATTCCCGAGTCCGTTACACCATTAATAGATGTAGGCCTTAACTCATGGATTCCATCAGTCTATAAATCAACAAAGAAATACGTAGTGGTTAGAAAATTATAGATTACTCGAAAATAAATAAATAATACCAAACTACCATATATCGAATTTACATTATTGGCTTAAATTGTACAAAATTTGAAATGATGCCAAAACTATATTTTAATTATCTATTTTTTATAAACGCTTCCTGTGGAAATTATGATTTTAAGCTGATGACTGGCTCTTGTCAGATATGATAAAGCGAGAGCTAAGTTTCTGGGTCTATCGGCTCAGTTATTGACGTTGATCAATGTTACTGCGTTAAAACAATTTAGAACCTTAATACCAGTCACCGGTTTGCAATCGGCTGCTCGATTCTCAGACCAACATAAATATAATAAGAGGGCCGGAGGCTATTGTATTCTTCACACAACAAGAGCTCTCTAATTCTGCCAATTCAACAGAAAGTAGACTTCCAAACTTCTCAAACTACAATCGCTAATTTAGATGGGAAAACGGTTCTTTGTGTTTAGCCATCTTAGCACGTCCGGACCAACTTTCGTTTGGCTTTCGTGGCCTACGTTTCGTTGGCAGACATAGTTATTCCAACAACGTTAAAGGGCTGTATCTCGAAAATAACTATAAAAGTTCTTGGCAGTGCTAGCTTGTGAAGCTAGCCAATGTCTAGTGATCTTTAGGGGAACGTTATATCGTTTTCATTTGAGTTATTCAGAGTCGGGAAAATTTTAAGCTAGCAATTTGAACGGCATTTCATTAGGCCAATATGTTTGTGTGTAAATATGCCATAGAAATTCCTATATACTCCTATAGAAATTCCACATAGTTTTTTTTAAGGGTATGCAAGGTTCGTTAAATGTTAAAGTAAGATAACGCTTTCATTGTGCTCTGTAAGCTTAACGCAAACTTGATCACATTTAAAAAAATTGTGGAACAGGGGCATGGAAACTAGAGTACGCCTCGCTATGGCTACCCGAATATGTGCTTCTTTTCAACAATGATACGTTATACGTGGCCAAAATCGACTGAAATAGCTTAGAAAGTAATATTTAATGTTTTTTATACAAGCAAGAGGAACCTCAATCTGAGTTGGTAAAATGTGTTTAATACTGAGTAGACGACTGAGTGAATAGCAGCCACATTAGTTCGATGATTTCTATAACAAAATATGTATAACTGTTTAGATTCCAACCATAGAATGGAATTTTGATTGGAACCTGCTATTTTATGCTGAGCCCCTCCATGCCTTTTGAGCATGAACAGGGAGATTTTTACGCTGTTTTGGGAGCCTACGCGAGTAGCTTTAGTTTCAAAAATAAGGTCACTGAATATAAACAAAAACTTTTTGTGGGTTGGGTTTGTACCTTTAGCTTACAAAGAATTTGATTCAGAAACCTTCTGCATAGTATTTCGTATTCGATGGTTCTAGCTGTGCATTGTAAACCAACACAACAGCAGCTTTGATCTGACCTGAACGCTACGCTCGCTCGTCGTATTTAAGTATTGGAAATGCACAGAAAATAGAGAAAGTGAAAGGCCGAGCGGTATTAACGTGTCGGTGATGATTCGGAGACGATTTCATGTGGCCACACAAGCAACGTAACCCTAGGCATGTTGACACTAAAATAGATAGAGAGTAACACGGACGTAACGATCCAAGCCAGCATTGGTCTGGTCTATGGTCCCTGCTATTTGCAGTCTAATAGGGGAAAAGAGATGCAAATGGTAGTGTGGCAAATGTGATTTTTAAATCGTTTCTATCTACTACATAGAAATACGCTTTCTTCATTCTACCATTAATATATACGCGATCGTAATAATTTTTTATACATTCGTAGAAAACGTGATAACTACATATGTATATGCTATTCACTCTAAGCGAACTTCCATATCTTGAAAAATACCTACATATATGCGTGAAATTGATACCGTGCGCATCAAAAAAGGTCTTATTCGTATAGTCTGCAAAATTCAAATAGGCGGTGACATCCACAAATGCGATATGGCCTTATAATTGACGAACACCTGGCATGAATAGTCCCAGTTTTCCGTATGATTCATGGGAAAATTCAGCAGGCAAGCCTTAAGCTTCATGCCCAGCACTACTGCCTAGCACAACTTCCGCCTTATTAGACACAATAATTATTAGGTCTGCATACCCCCAGTACGAGATTCGTTTCCTACCTTAATCAGTAATTTTTTGTTTCTTATGAGCTCTTTGGCTGTATGTGTCAGTTGGCCCCCGCGCCAAGTTTGCATGCACGCTATATTGTTGCTTAAATCCCCATTGTAGTAGGAGCAGTCATCCTCGTCGCAGCTGGATATGCTGCAGCAACAGCTAGCCGCAACGTCTGTCGAAGATTCGTTGTATGCACTGTTCCAGAAAACACCGCCGATGGCATTGCAGCAATCTTTCGAAAGGAAGTTCGCCGATTTTGAGGGGTTGCATTGGCAACAATCCTGTTCCGAGTCACACTGTGAGCTAATGTCAAGATAGCATTCCTCGCCGCAGCCAGACGAAGACGTTGATATTGTTGATGACGGGGCCACAGAATGACTTCTGGGAGTTTCCATAATCTTTTCACTATCGCTGTTGCTTTTTACAATCTTTTTTAAGGTGTCAATTTTGTCTGGCTTAAAATGTGAATGGTTTAAAAAGCCAGCAGCTTTCGAAAACGTTTGAGACTCGGTTTCCATGTAATCATGATAGGGATCTATGCTGGACTCACGGACCCAACTGTCGTCGATAGCGATTGTGGACTTAGTGTCCGCTACCTTTACAATCAGACCGTTAATGTTGCGTTCTTTTTCAATATTGCATTGCTTTGCATGTACTGTGGCAGCTTGTAGCAGCTCGTTGGTAGTGACCTTGGTGAGATTCTTCTTAGCAAAGTTTTGCACATCGTTGTGATCAGCAGCCGATTTTATCTGACTAGGGGCAGTTGTTTCATCGTATTTTCTGATATGGCTTTGTTTTTGAAGACCATTTTTGCAGCCCACACACTCTCCATTCTGGCCAATGTTTGTTTGCTTGCTTCGTTCCTGGCTGTTGTCATTAGAAAAGGATACACCAGAGTCAGAGCAGCTCTCAATAGAAAAACGCTTCTCTCCATGAACAGTTCCACTATTATTTCGACACCTATCATGCCGGGAGAGGGAACAGTACGCAAAGCTACATGTTGAAAGTTCAGAATTGCGGTTCGAAACCTGTAATTTGTAGCCACTTTGTGGTTTTTTTACTTCTAAGCGGTTAACGATAAGCAGCGGCTGCCGCTTCTTTCGAATATGAACACGCTCCAACCTGCCCTTTTGCTGAACACGTGGAGACTCCTGCTCTTTTTTCTGAAACATCCATGTTGGTGCAGTCTTATTTACATCGTGATTCGTCAACGTGTTCGTGATTCGGAGCCGCGATTGTAGACGAGAATCACTCTCTCTGTTTTCAATGCGCGCAATACGATCCGCCCTTGATTTTATGCCTCCAGCCGCGCTCTGGAAGTCTCGTTTGTTCATGTGGTACTTCCAGCTCTTTGATTTTTTACAGTCATCTACACTGGTATTGGCCTCTGCGGTGTCAGAATGCGAGTCATCACATGAGCAGGAAGAATTAGAGCAACACTCAGACAGAGCACATTCCGACTCATTCGGCAGAGTGATCTGCGTATCTTTCTGAGAATGGACCCTAGGCAGAGATGTGCGCTTATGGCCTGGTTGCAAGAGCAACTGCCACGACTCTATTGTAGGTGGCGGTGGTAAAAAAGGCTTTGGATCCGGCAGGCTCTTGGGTGAGAAGCTGTGCTTTTGTCCTGACAGGCTCATCTGAGCTTCGGTACTCAAATGGGGCGGTTGTCTGTGGTATCCACCAAATCGGGCGGGATTGTTCAGCCGGAGAGTCTTTGGGGACTCATTCGACTTGTACATTATAGCCTGCTTGCACTGATGCACATAGTTAACTTTTAGTAGCTCCATTTTTGGTATTTCACCGATGCCACTATTAGACATTCGTGAGTCAATCGTGCTGTCCTGCCCGCACATCTCGCCTGCAAACGGCTTTGACGGTAGGGGAAGAGGTAATTTGCCAATGGGCATTTTTATTGAAAACTTTTAAATAATAATAATTTTGGTTTTCGCCTGCACATAGGCTCCAGAAAATGTATATGTATATTGTACAATATGTACATAAATATAAGCACAGACTCCATACGAGTATATTAAATATATTTTTTCAAAATTCACTACACACACATCTAAAACTTTTTTGACTGTTCACTATTCACATTTTAATGTTAGTGTGTTGCGTTGCTTTTATTTGGATTATTAGTAGATTCACTTGTGATTACGGAGTACGGACTCGGGAGACTACAGTCGATCATACTGAAGCTACCTTTAGGACTTTTTCACAAATACAAATCACAATAAATATACATATTAAGAACCCTGTCACTTAAAAACTGTTCTGTTTGCCGCTTCTGTATCCACGCTTTTATCGTTTTCCCCGCAACTTCGTTTATATATGTATGTATATTTTGTTGTTGTTGATATAATTGTAAATATGCAGGTGATATTTTTCTCCGAACTACTCTCGTTGTCCGCGGCCCGAAACAGATTGATGCGGAAAAATCTACAGCGCTTCCATTCCACTGTCTCAGCCGACGGCTATGTCATGTACATAGCTCACTACTAGCATGTTGCTGGTAAACCGGTTTCCGTGATAGGTATCGTTGAGTATGAACGTTTGTACATCCTATTTGCTATGTTTAAGTTCTGTTTCCCCAGGCTGATTCTCAATAAATATCGTTGAAATCCATTAAATGCGGGGGTGCGACAGTTTGTTATACCAAACGAATACTCGGTTGGTTGAATTCTTGTATTATCACTAAATACACCCCTAATCATTTTTCCCTCATCCAATTTTCTACAGTTTTAGAAATGTTATTTAATTTCAGATTTAATAATGATGATGGTTCGCTTTTAGTAGTGTTCACTTAAAGACAAATACATAAAAATTTTTTCAATTTAAATTTTAACAATTGTGCAAATTAATTTATTTATTTTGTTTACAAATTAGAGACAATCTTTCTTAGATTTCTAATGAAAAATAATAAACAAATGAAAAAACTTAAAGAAATTAAGACCTACTCAGAAAATATTTTTCATACTACAACTCAGTGTTACAATTCGCATCGCTGTGCGTGAGCTACGAAAAAAATGTCATAAAAAAAGATTTGTGAAAACTCTTCAGTGAAAAACTATAGTTTTCTATCAATATGTTGATACTTTTTTGTCGGTATTTTTTTTACCAGACCAGAACTCGGCTAGCACGAATAGCCGAATAGTGTTTGGCTTCAGCATTCCAGCATTGAATGCGGTGCATTAAAAAACTAACTGACTTATTGACTCCGCTGCACATTCATACATGCGTTGACATAGCTTAAAAAACATTTGAAAATCGATCTATTTAATATAATATACATGTATTTATACATTTATCATACATACATATGTACTATGGGCCCACGAGATAACTAACACTACACTTATATGCTTTTTCCACAAGGGTATTTACAATATGGCTTATTCCACGTTATGTTGCCAACTCTCGTTCACATGTTGCTGGGGTATAACATAACCTTCGAGCTTGATGAAAACTGCAGCGAGTTCGATGCAACATGTTGCGAATGATCAAGTTTGAGGCTACGCACAGTGGATAAAACGGCTAATATAGCCAATTAACATGAATTTCGCCGAAATTTAAAAGTTTCACTTTAGTGTAAATCATAGAATTGATTATATATAAAATATTATTAAAAATCATACTTGAGTATGTGCGGAATGCTGGAGATTAAAAATATTTCTTTCTAATTGTATTATAATTCTGTTTAAACAACCTATTGAATAATTTACAAATTTCGAAATATTTTTTCCTTTTACCATGTCATGATAAACGTGTCAATAAGGGGTTAAAAAGGTATGCATTAATATAAC
Organism: Drosophila algonquin; assembly: GCA_035041765.1. Lineage (NCBI taxonomy): Eukaryota > Metazoa > Arthropoda > Insecta > Diptera > Drosophilidae > Drosophila > Drosophila algonquin. The sequence goes on along the minus strand of JAWNKY010000206.1, from coordinate 249,128 downwards.
ACAAATAGAGTACTACCAGCAGTAGCGTAGCAAAAGAAACGAACCCAACAGAAAGTTCAATTGAAAGAGAAACTTCGTCAAAAACAATGAAAATGAAAAAAAATCATCTTTTTATTAATTAAATGAAACAAAACGCGACAAGAGAAATTATCGCGTAACAAACATGCGTGTATGAAATTGTGTGTGAGGCAAAGTCAGCGGTGAATTCACCATAACTAAAATTAAGTTTTTGATTTTATCGTCGACACCAAACCTTTGCCGTAATGTGAAGTATATGGGAGTTACACTAAGTCCGGACGTCAGACTTAAACCGAAAACATAATGCGGCGTTGCAACTGCTTCAATCCGACGTGCGAAGTGTAATAGCCCAAACGTACATCGAAATACATCAGAGTCAACTGATTGTGCTTCAATTGGTACCTTTGTAAGCCTATTCCGGTCCAGTTGAATGTTGGCGTTACACTTTCTCCCATTTATGAAAAACATCACAAAAAAATAGTTTAGAATGAAAGAACTGTGGAAGCTCCATGTGTTTTCCATTGTCGTTGTCCCAGCTACATTATCGTACCCAGCCACTGTAATTAAATTTGGTTCTTTTGACTAATCAAATGTATTTTCTATTTGTTTTTTAATGAAAAATGGAAAAATATATTTTTTAATGATTGAAGAAATTTAATTTTCTATTGATTGGGAGTGTATGTATGGTGTTGGTCGGATATGTTTGTTTCTGTTCGTGGAAAAAATCTGGTCAAACCATTTTTAAATCTTGCTTTCAAAATCACTAAAATATTCTCTTCAAGAAACGTTTAATTCTTTGAAATGATTTTGGCCAATTCGCCCGAGATATAATTGGCTACTTTGGCTACTAACACTTGAAGTATAAGAGAACATAACCATTAACATCTACTATAAAAGGCATACTGCCTTTACATAGATATGTACCAAATAAACCCTTCGAAAACCAAATATGTACTTCCACTTTAGCTTTAATAATTGGCAATAGATAACCGTTTACGTCAATTAGTTCAATTGCTTCATTTTATAAGCAAACAAAAAAGTCAAAACGGTCAAATGCATTTAAAACCAATTTGGTAGAATAAAAAGCTCGACTACCAACCATCGAATGTTCAAAATGAAAATGTTGTTTGTGCAGCAGAGTTGGTCGCTTGTTCTTAATTCCATAAGTAAGTAATTTGATGGCGAAAAGGACAATGCAATTCTTGAAGGAATCAATATCTTATAAAGTAGGAAGCTATTTGAATGGAACTACAATATGCCTATTTTGGAATAGGAACTTTGAGTTCCAGCCAGGAGCCTCTGTAGCAGATTATGCCAGCTTCGTGGGTATTAATATTAATAATCTGAAGGGAAGTTTCGATGAAGACATTGTGGATGTACGGTCAATAAAAAAACAGCTGCAGGAGAAAAACTTGCCATACGATGATCTTCTGCTCAAGCTTATGATATCAATAGAGATGACACACTGTGAGGTACGATTTTCCAAATTGTTCAGTAATCCACTATTTACAATTGATTTTCTTTAATGCAGACATTTATGGTGTTCGGAAAGGACGTAGCACGTTTTGTAGACGCTTTCACAAATGCATCTATGTATTCTATATGGCGCTCTTTGCACAACAGGTTCGTTTTCTCGCACGTGGCTGATGAGCTGCAAGATGATTGCTGTGACAACTTTTTCTTTGAGGGTAATATTTAAAGTATCATCCATGGAAGCACTGTCAATACTCGCCTATGAATATCTTCAGATCAGCCGAACATTCTGTTTGTTGTGCAGAGCCATGATGCATCTGGGACCGTCTTTGAAATGAAGACCAACAAATATGTGGGGACTAGGGCGGAGAAACCGGCACAGTTACAACTATTAGACCGATACTATGCCGCAGAACAACGATTTCAGCTAAACAATTTTTTGTTCCCGAATAAGCTAAAAGACTTGCAGGGCCGTGAAGTAATCATCGCTGGGTTTGACTATAGACCATATACGGTTATAAAATATGTAAGCTTTTCGCCACTCATCGCAGTAAAAAACTTAAGATATTCTGTATCCATTCTACAGAACACAGAGAATAGCAACACACGTGATATAGGTGTGATGCGAGATTCAGGCTTGAGCAATGTCTACATCGATGGCACGGAAGCACGTGTTGTTCTCAACTTTTGTGCAAAGTTCAATTGTACAGTACAAATTGACACATGTAAGTATTCAATACTTGTTAACTCAAGTCATAATGTCATCCGAAAGTACTAAAATTAACTACATTGAGATGAACCACTTACCTTTTAACATTGACAGCTGACGCCGACGATTGGGGCACTGTTTACCAAAATATGTCTGGGGATGGCGCCATGGGCATGATTATTAATCACAAAGCAGATATTTGCATTGGCGCAATGTATTCGTGGTATGAAGGCTACACATATTTAGATCTATCAATGTACCTCGTGCGGTCCGGAATAACCTGTCTAGTCCCAGCACCCTTGCGACTAGCGAGCTGGTACCTTCCCCTTCAGCCATTCCAAGCAAACCTCTGGGCTGCGGTCCTGGTGTACCTTTGTTTGGAGACCTTGGGGTTGGTGCTGGCCTACAGAAGCGAGCAAGAGCTGTACGTCTCAGCAGGCTTCCATGAAGGCTGGTGGTGCTGTGCAAAGCTGGGATTGGCTACGGCTTTTAAGCTTTTCATCTCACAGTCGGGAAATAGTAAAACGACTTCTGTAACTGTCCGTGTGTTACTCTTTGCCTGCTTTCTCAACGACATAATCATAACCAGCATTTATGGTGGCGGTTTGGCTAGTATATTGACTATACCAAGCATGTCTGAGGCGGCAGACACAGTGCCACGTTTGCGCAATCACCGGTTGCAGTGGGCCGCTAACTCGGAAGCATGGGTTTCAGCTATCCGTGGTTCTGATGATGTAAGTTGTGTGTGATACAATTACTATGCTACGAGCTATTTCTCTTCGCAGCCTTTGGTGCAAGATCTTTTAAGCAATTTCCACATCTACAGCGATGAGCAGCTGCTCCGATTGGCAAAGGAGGGTCAAGTGAGAATGGGTTTCACTGTAGAACGTCTTCCCTTCGGTATCTTAGATATTTCGACAATTAATATGTCATGTAATGTTGATGTCCATTGTTTCCAGGTCACTTCGCCATTGGGGACTACTTAGTACCAGAAGCTATCGACCAGATGGTAATCATGCAGGAGGACCTCTACTACCAATACACGGTGGCTTTCGTTCCCAGACTGTGGCCATTACTTGAGCAGTTCAATACGCTAATTTATAGTTGGCATTCGTCGGGATTCGATAAATACTGGGAGTACCGTGTGGTTGCCGACAATCTCAACGTTCAGAAACAACAGCAAGTGGAGAGCACCATGTCGAGGAGCCAAGAGGATATTGGTCCTGTCCGGCTTGGGATGTCGAATTTTGCAGGAATTATTCTGGTGTGGGTATTGGGATCTACAGTCGCTTCGCTAGTCTTTGTAGCCGAGCTGTTTGCCACCAATTTTAAAAATAATCAATAAATTTATAATTGATTGCTCACCGCATCTTGCCTAGAGCTTTACTGTACCCATTAACCTCGTAGAATAATTCAATAAATAAACCTATACAAACTAGTTAGATTTTGATTGAAAAAAATGTATATTTGGAGATAAAACTCTTCAAAAATTGTACCCCATAAAATTGTAAATAAGAGTTGGACGCACAGATGAAATAACTGTTTTATTAATAGATAGTTAAATTGTAGCATTATTAACTCGTATAAGCCAAATCTAATAGTTTTCATTCATGGACTCTCTGTGGACGTTTTTATGTCGGCCAAAAATAGCGGCCGCCAGTAACACAAAACGTTAGTTTGGGCAGTCATCAGGTCATGCTCATATTTATGCGATGTGACAATGTCTCGGCAGCGTGGCCAAAGACACGTGACAGATTTTTTGGTTAAAAGGTTAATTGGCGCTCAACGCAGCTTTCTTTTTGTGTCCAATTTTTCCATGGATAAATACATATATCACTTCAGAAAAGAACAGTTTAGAAGTATTTAAAATATTTTTAGAGTTATGCACTTATAAAGTCAATGATCCTCGCGACTGATTGCCAACAGGCTCTTTATTTTATTTTAGAAGAGTATTTTTAGTGCTTTGGTCAAATAACGAATTGACTTTACAAGAGCTTTTTATGCTGCGATTTCAAAATGTGAAAGAAGTTTGGCTTCTCGTATATACTATGTATGTATGTATGTAAGTACACACATACATATATACACATTTAAGAATAATCTTGCAAATATTCATACATAACTATGCTAACTACTTTTTCTTACGTGATTTAGCACATGGAGTTGAAGTATTGTGATTCTTTGTCAAGAAGATCTTTTTGCCAAGCCGACTACTTGTGCAGCCTGTCGCTACACATTGCGTATATTTTGTTATTCGATATACTTGCACGAATAAGGCACTCAGTGTAACCTCCGATTTACCCGTCAGCGTTAAATTAGAGAGCAGCTTTTGCTGCACTTGCTCAACCATACGTGCGCAGATTTAACAATGTTAAAACTTTGAACATCAAATGAAACAAAAATCAACAGCGCGGCGAGTACAGGAGACCAAAAATTTTATAATAATAATTACAATAGCTTATGCATAAATATGTGAAAGTTAAAAAGAAAAAACAACGAGCGGATCGTTGACAAGCCTAGAAAAACGAATTAATTATATAATTATGGTTGAACTGAAAACAAACACATTTGAAAAAAATGTTAGTTTTGTTGTTTTCAGTGACGGGATTAACTTTTATCAAATTGATTAAGCAGTGATGTGTTTCCCGTATCTAGGAGGTAAAAACATGCGGTAAAAGGTGGTAGATGTTGGAGCCATCCATCGTAATGTCTACTTTGCGGGGTGTAATAAATATAAGCACCTGATAGTAGCATAGTATAACTGACTTTCGATTGTTTGCCTGATTAATAGGTGAACAAATTTCACTTTATGTACAATGGTTGTGTACGAATAAAACGCTGTTCAAAGCGGACTTTTAAAGAAAGAAAGCATTAAAGACTATACGTACAACATATGCGTATACTGATCAGAACGTGTCGCTTCAATGTCAACATTTAGATAGTTTTGCGAAGCACGCAAGAAAAAAAGGAAACAAATCGGTCCCAGCATTAATCATCCACCCAGAAGTTCAGAAAAAGGTCTTAATGCACCCAGTATGATAATAGCCCCATTATTCATTTATTTCATGACAGTCATTAAAAGTACATTTGTTGCATGTTGGGTCCGACACTGACACAGACTTAGAGAAAAGAGCACACCATCTAGATGCATTTTAAACGCTCCTTTAAGAATTGCAAGTAAAACGGTTCAAACGTCCAAGCAGACACTAAGACACTAAAGCCAGCGCAAATTAAATTCCACTCACCGGAAAGAAAACCCAACGGTTTAAACAGTTAGAGCATGTAGTAAAATTAGTTTAGTTTGTTGCTGCCGCTATCGAGTGCATATATCTGACCCTCCCTGTATAGCCACAAGCCGCGGAATAGAGCGTACGTGCTCATTCATATCTTCAGAACGTATGTACATGCATACATACATATGTATGTATGGCGAGGCACCTAAGACTACCGAACGTATAACTCCCAACTGAGAATATGTGCACTCGTATACTTCTTGGCCGGATTTGGATTTGCTTATGTAAATGCAAGCCAATGACCACATCATAGACCGCTTGTGTCGCCAAGCTCTTGCACTTCTTATAGCTATGTACATACATACATATGTATGCTGTTATGAAAGGAAATGCCTTGAAATGGCTGTTGGTGTAATTAAAATGATCGTAATGCTAAATACAAGCAGCGGTTCCACTGATTTGTCCGCAAAGTAAATGTAGCGAAACGTCGCAGCGAGTCATTAAACAACCGTGGATTTCTGCTGGCGGTTGCAAGTATCCATCCAGACCTTAAAGATTTTGTAGACTCGGGCTCTGGGTCGAGTTGAGTCGACCTCCGAATAGAGCAAAAGTGAAATTTTTTCGTAGAGGTTTCTTATCATGCAGAGCCAAGTGACTCGGCTTTGTTTCGCCCTGAGCTTTTGTTAAACCAATTTGATGCAACGAAACAATTGCTCATAGCCGCCAGGCTGAATCTTTTGTATAAGTAGATAAAAAGATCAGTGTGTGAAATTCGCACAATGAACTTGAAATATGTACCACAACAGTGCAACACAAAAGAAAATCTCTAAAGTGGTTACCCTGGAAGTTTCACTTAAATCAAAATGCGAGGTCGACATTTACATACCCTGTGTAACATACTGTTAATACTTTTGTGGTGTGTAACTTATGATAAATTATCATCAATAAATATACAAAAAGAAGAAATGTAATAAAATGTTCTTCTGAGAATTTAAATTCAATCTAAACACATACATACTTTCGTAAACACATACTTAAGTACATATTGATTTCAATATTAGTTTCAATTCTGGTACTTACCTTATTTTGCTTACGGCGGAGTAGGTGTGGTGCTCCCCCGGGCGGTTGTAGAGGAACAGCTGGCTCCGGTGTAACCTCTTGCACAGGTCGCGGGGGTTTCAGTGCTAACTTCTTCAGACTGGCAATTCGCTTGTCGCACATCAAAGACACATCATCAATTCTTTGAAGCACCTGTAGAATATAATTTATAAACATACTACAGTTAAATAACCAATCATACACCTATTCATACATATGCACATACATATGTACATACATATATAAAACCTATTTACTGCATTTTAAAGGCGTAAATGCAATGACGACGATTGAAAAATTATTCATATGAAAGTAGTCAGAATCAGAAAGACACAAAATAAAATATAATAGGCGTTCAAACAGACATTTTTGCCCCAAAATTTGAGATGTTTTGACTAATTTTTAATTTTTGAGAAACCTATTTATAGAAACGTAAAAATAAAGTTTATAAAAATCATGGCAAATACTCTGGCTAATATTTAAAAACGAGAGGGAACGTTGTGAGCCGCGGCAAAGGCCGCGGCTCTACTTTATACCCGGTACTCAGTCAGAATATATGTGATCGTACAATTTATGTAATTTATTATATGTGCGCAAAAGGGACGAATTAAATTTCAAAAAATTATGTCGAATCCTATGCTAGATTTTTATATATTAAAAGTTATCTGTTACCAGTTTTGTTTACATATACTTTTTACATCAGCTTTTACATTTATACATGACATGTGTAACTACTCATACGAGACGTGTAACTATGTGTGCGAGAGAGAGAGGGAATGAGTGAGCGCTTGGCAGGCGTTGCGTAGCTACTGAAATTTAATTTGTTCCTTCTGTCCATAATAATGATCCGACCTGATCCAGATTTGGCTATTTTCCATGATTTTGCGTTTTTGGTTTTCTCGTATCTTAAAAATTGTGGATTCCACCGATTTTTGTGCTTTGTGGGGGCGGAAAAGGGCGTGTCAAAATTTTGAAATACACTTGTATTGAAGTGATATCACAGGAGCTTGGATAGAAAGTTTGGTTGCTCTAGCTCCTATAGTCTCTGAGATCTAGGCGCTCATTTGGTCGAATAGGCAAACCAGACAGGTTCGCGTGTGAGAGAGAGCGAGAGGGAACGATGACTTTCAAAATGGTTTTCTTCATTGTGGCTATATTAATAATCCGATCTGATTCAGATTCAACACTCTGATAGTAATGGTCATCCTCTATGATTCTGCGTTTTTAGTTTTATCATATCTTCAAAATTGTGTATGCCACAGACTTTCGTCCTTTGTGGGGGCGGAAGGGGGCGGGGCGAAATTTTGAAATATACTTTGAGTAGTGTGATATCACAGGAGACTGGATACAACATTTGGTTGCTCTAGCATTAATAGTCTCTGAGATATAGGCGCTAATGAAGACGGACGGACGGACGGACGGACAGACGGACGGACGGACAGACAGACATGGCTATATCGACTCGGCTATTAATGCTGATCAAGAATATATATACTTTATGGGGTCGGAAACGCTTCCTTCTGGGCATTGCACACAACCGTTATCACCACAAATCTAATATACCCCTATACTCTTCGAGTACCGGGTATAAAAACTGTTTTTATTCTAAAAGTTGGTCTAAAGGAAGCCATATTTTACGAGGAAAAAGATGAGTTGGCAATACTGGGTATATATAGTAAGATGAGCAACGCCCATACATTTTAATGATCCTAGGCAGCGAGGTTCTTTTGGAACAGATGAAATCTGCGCCGTCTCGTTCGCACGAGCTGTAAAAACAAAGACATCCTTATGAGAAGTGCATGCAGTGAGAGCGATAGAGATATGTATGTGTTCAGTTTATTGTCCCGTTGAGCTGGGGCTGCGATGCGGCAGAGATTATCGACTGCTACACTTTTTAGATACGAAAATACGTTTTCAAGCAAAACGTGCAAAATATAATACTGGCCTGCAATAACACCGCACGGTCAGCTGTGGTTTGTTTACGTTGTTAAAAAAATTTTGGCGCAAGGTAAGAATTGAATTCACAGCATAGCACGGATTGTATACATTATGGCATTAGCGGCTCCTTATGTGGCGGAAGAAGAGGACAACAGTTGCACAAGAAGGAGACACCATTGGAGAAATCCATATCTGCGGGAACGAAATAGCAAGGGCCGATTTCACTAGTCGACACGACTTTTCCGCTGTCGCCAAAAATGAATTTTTCTGATAGATTTGGATGTTTAAACATTTTTAAAGAATGTTTTTTTTTCGATGGCGTAGTTTTTTTTTAAGAATTTTAAAAAAGTTTTAAGTTTCCCACAACTGGTTGTTTTGAACTTTGCAGTTAAAAAAAGCTGACAAATGCACCTATATATCCGACTCGGACACTTTGTAGCTGTAACGTCTGGAAGATATTAAGCTTCCAAATTGAAATTTCATATTTTTTTCGGTATTTTTCCCCCGAAATTTTGACTTTGAAAGCTCAGGAAAAGTCGAAAAAAATATATTTGAATGTCTTGATTTTTGGTTTTAGATAGACACATTAATTAGGCGTCGTTTAAGGAATCGCTTATAAACATATAAAAATAAATGGCTAACTGCAAAGTTCAATACAACCAGTTGTAGGAAACTTAAGTTATGTGAAAAATAGAAGCACTACCTATGACAAAAAATACCAAATTTTTTAAAAATTCTTAAAAACAAAACTACTCTATGAAAAACTACTACTGTCGTTTTTGGCGACAGCGGAAAAGTCGTGTCGACTAGTGTTATTAATCACACATATGTGTTTCCAAACACATCTAACAATACCCCATGTACATTTTGAATTTTTAAATATGACACGCATTTTGCATTCAAAAATTGAATCGGTTTCATAGGAATAGCAGCCCTGATTCTGTTTGCTAGCACTTTTTTCGGATCTTGGCACAGCCCATATTCCATATTTTGTCGTCATCGACACACGTATATAGACACACATGGAAAGCAAGAAGAAGACCAATACCAAGCGGCTTGACGAGTTCTCCCAGAAAAGTGCCAGCCGGCTAGAAAATTTCAATAATGAATACATACATACATATTTAATCTCAATAAAATCTCATTACATATTTAATCTCATATGGATATTGTAAATTGTTTATTTTACACCCGATACTCTTTTTATTTATTTATAATTTGAAAAAAACATGCTGATTGCGTTTCTGTTCTGCAAGAACCGATTTACCCAAAATTGCGGAGCATAATCGGTACATTCCGGCTTAGTTTCAAACAAAATTCTAATTTTTAGCTGATTTTATTTATAAACAAACACAAAATAGTGTAAAAGTAGAGCATGCACATCTGGTCACAGAGCTAAATATAGGCTAACTTTTGTTGACAAACATTTTTTCGGAACTGAGTACCTAACTTAATTTACCATTTTTACTATTTAAAAAAACAAAGTAAAGCCATTACAAAAAATGGATAAAAAATTGTTAAATCCCCAAATCTGTCAGAAAAGTCGTGATTCTTCACAACAGAAATGTGCTGTTGTAGAGTAATTAAGATCAACTTCGAATTTTTTGACCGAATTCCGCTACCGCCGTGACCAGTAACCTGCCTTTCTTGTATGTCCATTTTAATCATAAATAAAATATTATACAGAAAAATAAAATATATAATAAAATATTGTAGTAGCAAAAAAAAATTTGTTTGTTTAATTGTTGCATTGATCTGTAAACAATTTTTTAGTTAATTTTGGTCGACAACAGACTAGCACTTTCAATTTATCAAAATGAATGAAATTCTTTACAACTTATACCACCCTAGAAGACATTTTGAAGAAAAATTTACCAAAATATATGCATTTAAGAGTACAAAAATTTTTGTTATTCGCTTTTTTTAAACTTTCACCTCGTCTATAAAATATAACATATTTTGTATTATTTTTGACATAAGTCATACAATAAAGTGTTTACTTCTACATAGGTACTTTTTATGAAGTGAATCGGATCATTGCGATTGAAGCTCGGATGAAAAACTTCCTTTTGAGAGAAACGTGTTTAAAGTTTGTTAAGAGTAGGTAGGTGCGCCCGAATTATGTCCTTTCAAGGTGGTCTAATTCGAAAAATATGTGTCGCATCAAAAAATACTCTTTCAAGCACATATTCTACGAATATGTGGCTTTTATTTTTTTGAAAAACATAGACGAACATCCCCTTAAGACGCAGAATTCGGTTAAAGAGCATGCGCTTTTATATCCCATTAATTAAGTGAAAACCTTTTTGGTGTAATGGAAATAAAAAAGTTTTTCGAAATTCATCCGCAGGGCAGATGAACCATTTCTTGAGGCAGCTGAAAACAGACAATGAAACACATAACATTTTGAATTTTCAGGGATTCTAATGCTTAGGAATAATTTCCCAGTAACCAAGACAAATTAGGCCTTTAGCATACAAGCATAAATAAAAATATTTAAATAAAATCAAAAATGGTCATCTAACATCTAGTATTAACAATTTTTTACAAAAACTAGAGTTTCGTAATTATACGTAATCTATCAATTACATTCCTAAAACGCCACGCATTTTGACGATATATTAATAAGTTCTGATTTCAAGCATCTCATTGGTATATTTCCGGTTTCTTGTTTAATTTGTCTAGGACTCCATTATTACACAACGCTATTTGAATGGGGATTTCAGTGAAGTTGCAGTGTCATACAGTTTGAAATTTTACATAATTGCGGCAAGGCGACCCCACTTTGTCTATATCCACGTTCACTTTCGCTTTCACCTGAGCCCGGCTTTTATCAAAAGTGCTTGAGCGCATCTTCAACTTGTACTTCAATGTACACGATGCTGGCCTTGCACTGAGCTAACCAGTTTTCAACAATTCGAACTTTACCGAAAGTCCAGTCAAACAATGTAATTTAACATTTTTCTACTAAACATTTTTTTTAGCCGAACGAATATGCACATTCATTGACTTTTATTTATTTTGCCAGGGTTCCCATAAACTTTCTGTTATTTTGGCAGGATGGTTGACGAGTTATTGAACTTCAATAACCTCTTTGGATTGCACAACCACCAGTTGTGAAAAATACTTCCGTTGACCTCTACTTATGCAAGACGCCATTGATGAAGTCGCTTGTTTTAGCAATTTTGGCATATGATTTTCAGATGAAGCGAAATTCCAATGAATATAGATGTAACGATTGGTATGCAAATCTTTTTTTTCCTCTAGTTGTCGTTTGGTGGTGTTTATAAATCTGCATTTCCATCCCATCAAGGACATCGATTTTTTAACCTGATAAAACATGTTTAGAAAGCGGTCAAGCGAACTTGGAAAAATGGGTCAGGTTTAATGTGCATACAGCTAAATAAATGAAATGGTTTAAACGAAACGGGTTTTCATGGCCTATTTCATGTATACTTGGACAGGCATTTCTGGAATAAAAAAAAACAGAGAGAAACCAGATATGGATTTTCTTTGGGTGCAAGCAAGTTCGTCCCGACTTTATAATTATTTAAATTTGGAAGTTGCATCTCTTAACATCTCTAGCACCTGTACTGCATTAGAAGGCAGCTAAATAAATGACCTAATAGAATTATTTTTTAATGTTCTTTGTATGTAATAAAATGCGACTTAACAAATATCTTCACATTATGCATTTTGCCTCTAGCTACAAACCAGTTTGAAAACTAGAAAACAAGTCGTTTATCTGCAATTCAACGAAACAAGTTTGACGGCATAGCAAGGCAACTTGAAAGAACGAATAAAGAAAGAAGTTGAACTACCTGTATCTATTTATTCAATTGATTTTGTTCATCGAAGATGACATTTGTAAGAAATAAAATGCCTACTTATTTAATTGTATATTTTATTCGCTGCAGAAAAATCCGTTGTTTGACCAAAAAATCATTTCTTTTCTCAAAATGTGATATTTTGACGATCTGCTGATCATCATCAAATATCACATTTTGATGATCAGCAGATTGTCAAAATATCACATTTTGAGAAAAGAAATGATTTTTTGGTCAAACAACGGATTTGATCATGCTGATCATATGATTCCTTTGTGCGTTTGAGTCACCTGGTCAAAAAATTAAGATACCGTTTACAAGAGTATACAAAATAGCCTAGTCCAATTACTTGTGCGAATGGACGGGTTGAGCAGCTCTAGAACCACGTAACGTCTTTCTTTATGTGGGACAGAAGCAATGGCCTGGGGTACTCATGATATGATTTAATCTAAGTAAGCTGAAAGACGAATTACAACATCAACACTCCAATCGTAGATAGTAGCTGCATACTGGTACAACGCTTTCATCATTCTTTATTATACCCGGTACTCGAAGGGTATAGGGGTATATTAGATTTGTGGGGATAACGGTTGTGTGTAACGCCCAGAAGGAAGCGTTTCCGACCCCATAAAGTATATATATTCTTGATCAGCATTAATAGCCGAGTCGATATAGCCATGTCTGTCTGTCCGTCCGTCCGTCTGTCCGTCCGTCCGTCGGTCCGTCTTCATTAGCGCCTATATCTCAGAGACTATTAATGCTAGAGCAACCAAATGTTGTATCCAGTCTCCTGTGATATCACACTACTCAAAGTATATTTCAAAATTTCGCCCCGCCCCCTTCCGCCCCCACAAAGGACGAAAGTCTGTGGCATACACAATTTTGAAGATATGATAAAACTAAAAACGCAGAATCATAGAGGATGACCATTACTATCAGAGTGTTGAATCTGAATCAGATCGGATTATTAATATAGCCACAATGAAGAAACCCATTTTGAAAGTCATCGTTCCCTCTCGCTCTCTCTCACACGCGAACCTGTCTGGTTTGCCTATTCGACCAAATGAGCGCCTAGATCTCAGAGACTATAGGAGCTAGAGCAACCAAACTTTCTATCCAAGCTCCTGTGATATCACTTCAATACAAGTGTATTTCAAAATTTTGACACGCCCTTTTCCGCCCCCACAAAGGACAAAAATCGGTGGAATCCACAATTTTTAAGATACGAGAAAACCAAAAACGCAAAATCATGCAAAAATAGCCAAATCTGGATCAGGTCGGATCATTATTATGGACAGAAGGAACAAATTAAATTTCAGTAGCTACGCAACGCCTGCCAAGCGCTCACTCATTCCCTCTCTCTCTCGCACACATAGTTACACGTCTCGTATGAGTAGTTACACATGTCATGTAGAAATGTAAAAGCTGATGTAAAAAGTATATGTAAACAAAACTGGTAACAGATAGCTTTTAATATATAAAAATCTAGCATAGGATTCGACATAATTTTTTGAAATTTAATTCGTCCCTTTTGCGAACATATAATAAATTACATAAATTTAAGATCACATATATTCTGACAGAGTACCGGGTATAAAGTAGTCACGAATTTCCCCTTCGTTTTCTCATAAGAATGGTAGTAAGTATATGTATGTATACATAAACAATAGCGGACAGTAAAATGTGTATTGTCATACACATTAATTTGATATGTTTCATAAGAAAAGAGTTCATCAAATTAATTAAAAAATATTAAAGGCTAACGAAACACACCAAATTGGCGGCCAATATCCTGATTTCCACCATTGTTAAATATTATTTTACCTACAAAAACTCATCGTTGGAAAAATCAAACTTTTTGAATAAACAATAACACAATATAACAAGTTAAAATAAATATTCCTGACCAATATTGCACGGTTTCAAATAGTTTGGACATAACCGCGTTTACCTATCCGTCAATTAGTTAGCTACGGTCATTAAACATGATTTGTCCAAATTTTGGATGCCAGATAAGATTATAGCTCTTATGATCTCTGAGATTCAGACGCTCAACTGGACGGACCAGGAAGAGTGTGAGAGAGAAAGAACACGTAGCCACGTATCTTTCCTAAAATGGTTTTCTTCATTGTGGCTATAAAATTGATTCCATCTGATCCAGATCCAGAACATCAAAAGTACGACATTACAAGGTTTGGTCAAACGGCTGCACCTTAGCAGTTTGCCCATCGTCGAATTAATGTACCTAAAACAAAAACACAGCCCAAGGAATATTTTTTATCGAAATTTTCTGAGTTTTTAATACCAAATTTTTGCACTAAAAAAACCGCCAAAATGTATGAAATTTCAATGGGAAAGCTGAATAGTTTCCAGACGGTAAGCTGCAGCTACAAAGTGTTTGGTTTATAGCTGCAATTATATGCTTTTCAGAATTGCAAAGTTCAATACAACCAGATGTAAGATACTTAAAGTTTTGCGGTAAAAAAAAAAACATTAAAATAATAAATACCATTTTTAATAAAAAGATTGCAAGAGTATGTAAGGCTTGTAAAAATAGTAAACCACAAAAAAAATCATAATTCCTTAAAAATGTAAAACGGCCCAAATCTATCAGGAAATATTGGGTTTGGTTTACAGCGGAAAAAAGTTTAATTTTATTGCCTAGTGTAATCAGGCCAAGTTCTCATGTTATTTTCCTCTTTTAGTTTAACTGAACATTGTTAATCTTTAAACATTAATACACATAAAAACGAGAGGGAACGTTGTGAGCCGCGGCATAGGCCGCGGCTCTACCTTATACCCGGTACTCAGTCAGTATATATGTACAGTGGCTCAAAGCTGAAACTATGCAGTGTCAAATAAAATGTTTAAGGTGGTACAGATTTTAAACTAGAGGAAAAACAAAAAATGTTTAAACGCCAGTTTGTTGTATGTTTTATCCCAGTTAAAAAAGGAACTTTATTTGCTGATTTTATATTGTTCAGTTTTAAAAATAAAATAAAAACTTAAAATATATCGTAAATACAGGTCAAAGCTGAAACTATGCAGCCACAAACTAGTTTAATATTAGTCGAATAAAAGGTTAAACAGGTATTTTAATACTTAGTATGCAATCCCTTAACCTTTATTAATGGCTTTTAACCTACAATTAATGGAAGAGACCAGTTCCCGAGTGCTTTCCGAGCTTATTTTGTTCCATTCCTCCAGAAGGGCTTTTTTAAGGTCGTTTTTGCTAGAAATCCTGTGATTCTGGGTGTTTTTCTCCAGCGCAGCCCACAAATTTTGAATAAAATTTAAGTCTGGAGACTGGGCTGGGGGAATCATCAAGTTGGGGCAGTTCCAGATAAGCCAGGACTGTACTGTTCCGGACGAATGTTTCGGGTCATTATCCTGGTAGAACCGGAAATCACGTCGGATTCCTAGTTTCTGGAAGCTTTGGTGCAAGTTATCGGCCCCAAAACTTACCCAACAGGTAAAGGACAAAATGCGGAAGGAGTGCAGTGTGGAAGCTGTGCGCCAGGTTCTGCGCAACCATGACTTCAATGCCCGAGTACCCCGAAAGAAGCCCTTTATAAGCCCGAAGAACAAAGGGACAAGGTTGGCGTCCGCAAAAACCAACTTGGACAAGGATTTGGAGTTCTTTCTGGAACACCGTGATTTTTGCAGACGAGTCCAAATTCAACCTTTTTGGGTCCGACGGAAGGAACTTTGTGTGGCGAAAGCCCAATACTGAGCTGGATCTCAAACACGTAAAAGCGACAGTCAAGCACGGCGGAGGAAGTGTCATGGTATGGGCATGCATGTCGGCAGCCGGCGTTGGAAACTTGGTGTTTATCGAGTCTACGATGGATAAGCACATGTACCTCAATATTCTAAAAGAAAATTTGCACCAAAGCTTCCAGAAACTGGGAATCCGACTTGATTTCCGGTTCTACCAGGATAATGACCCGAAACATTTGTCCGGAATAGTGCAGTCCTGGCTTATCTGGAACTGCCCCCACTTAATGATTCCCCCAGCCCAGTCTCCAAACTTAAATGTTATTCAAAATTTGTGGGCTGCGCTGGAGAAAAACATCCAGAAACACAGGATTACAGGCAAAAACGACCTTAAAAAAGCTCTGCTGGAGGAATGGAGCAAAATAAGCCCGGAAAGCACTCGGAAGCTGGTCTCTTCCATTAATTGTAGGTTAAAAGCCATAATAAAGGTTAAGGGATTGCATACTTAGTATTAAAATACCTGTTTAACCTTTTATTCGACTAATATTAAAATAGTTTGTGGCTGCATAGTTTCAGCTTTGACCTGTATTTAAGATATATTTTAAGTTTTTATTTTATTTTTAAAACTGAGCAATATTTAATCAGCAAATAAAGTTATTTTTTAAATGTGATAAAACATACAACAAATTGGCGTTTAAACATTTTTTGTTTTTCCTCTAGTTTAAAATCTATACCACCTTAAACATTTTATTCGAAACTGCATAGTTTCAGCTTTGAGCCACTGTACATATGTACATATATGAGCTTGCGATTTATGCAATTTCTTATATGTTCGCAAAAGGGACAAATTAAAAAAAGGGCAAAAAATAATATTTAAAAAATTAAGTTAATTTTTGGAATATTATACATGTTTCCGATTTTGTTTGCATATGATTTTTACATCTGCTTCTAAATTTCTACATGACATGTATAACTACATATGTATGTATTTGAGACGTACAAGTGTTTAGGACAGAGAGAGAGAGGGCATGAGTCAGCGCTTGGCAGGCGTTGCGTAGCCACTGAAATTTAATTTGTTTCTTCTGGCCATAATATTGATCCGACCTGATCCATATTCGGCAATCTGGTAGCTATGGTAATTTCCCATGATTCTACGTTTTTGGTTTTCATTTATCTTAAAAATTGTGGATTCCACAGATTTTCGTCTTTTGTGGGGGCGGAAAGGGGCGTGGCAAAATTTTGAAATACACTTGTGCAGGTTTGGTATCACAGGAGTTTGGATAGAAAGTTTGGTTGCTCTAGCTCTTATAGTCTCTGAGATCTAGGCGCTCATTTAAACGAATCAGCAAAGCAGCCAGGGTGGCGTGTGAGAGAGAGCGAGAGGGAACGATGACTTTCAAAATGGTTTTCTTCATTGTAGCTATGATAATGATCCGATCTAATCCAGGTTCAACACTCTGATAGAAATGGTCATTCTCTATGATTCTGCGTTTTTAGTTTTATCATATCTTCAAAATTGTGTATGCCACAGACTTTCGTCCTTTGTGGGGGCGGAAGGGGGCGGGGCGAAATTTTGCAACACATTTGGAGTAGTGTGAGCACACAGGAGACTGGATTTAAAACTTGGTTGCTCTAGCTTAAGTGGTCTCTGAGATATAGGCGCAAATGAAGACGGACAGACGGACGGACGGACAGACAGACATGGCTATATCGACTCGGCTATTGATGCTGATCAAGAATATATATACTTTATGGGGTCGGAAACGCTTCCTTCTGGGCGTTACACACAACCGTTATCCACACAAATCTAATATACCCTTAAACTCTTCGAGTACCGGGTATAACGAGAGGGAACGTTGTGAGCCGCGGCAAAGGCCGCGGCTCTACTTTATACCCGGTACTCAGTCAGTATATATGTACATATGTGTTCTAATAATTTATGTAAATTATTATTAGTTTTCTCGCATCTTCAAAATTGTGTATGCCACAGATTTTCGTTCTTTGTGTGGGCTGAAGGGGGTGGGGCGAAATTTTGAAATAAGTGTGAGAACACAGAAGACTGGATACAAAATTTGGTTGTTCTAGCTTTTATAGTCTCTAAGATCATGAAGACGGACAGACGGACGGGCGGACAGACAGATATGGCTATATCGACTCGGCTATTGATGCTGATCAAGAATATATATACTTTATGGGGTCGGAAACGCATCCTTCTGGGCGTTACACACATCCGTTATCACCACAAATCTAATATACCCCTATACTCTTCGAGTACCGGGTATAATAAACAAACTAAATTTGAATGCTCTAGCTCGTATAGTCACTGCATTCTACATATGAGATCATCTGAACGAAGGGATAAACGGACAGACAGACTTGGGTATATCGACTGATGAAGAATATAAATAGTTTTCGTGGTCCGAAACGCTTCTTTCTATGCGTTACACACATCCACTTTCACCACTAATCTACACCCAGAGACAAAAAAAAAGGCGCACTCAAAACTTTCATGAATTTTTTACTTCTCTAGAATGGTGTTTCTCCAAATGTTATTCGATACGGTTTTAATTTTTTTGAGTCAGTGAATCAATTTGTAACAAAAGTGCATACTACGTTTTTCTATACCTATCATATTCATATACATAATTAAAAAGTAATATTTTTCTCAATCACACTTTTCTCAACGGTCATTTAGTATTTTGACCAAACATAGGAAAAAAATTATTTAAATTATAAAAACGATCTATTCAACAAAAACCTAATTTTTTTAATGGGTTATTTAATTTTCTACATTCTAGTAATAAGCAAAACATATTTCAGAATTTTTTTTTTAATTATATATTAATTACTAGCACTAGCACCACTAGCACCATAGCACCAATTACCACTTTTTAATGAGCATAATATTCAATATCGGGCTCATACTGGAATGCTAGGCGCAGGAATGAATCAGATGTAAATGCTCGAAGTGCCTGTTGTCACAGTTGGTCATTTGTTCTGCGTCTATTGACTGTGAAACGGCGTGATTGTCGTTGTTCTAATCTTATTACTTCATTGCGTTTAGCTCGTGTATCTTCTAACTCTTCTAGACGCAATTACGCCGTTCTTACACGTGCATCATTATGTTGTTGCAGGATTTGTTGGTTCTTTCGGATCTTCTATTTCCCAAGCTTCTACATTTATTTGTATTATGGCTCAAGCCAGCCTCCTTGCGTTTTCTTGGCATTGCTCACGTAATGTCAAAAACTTGACAGCATTAATTGTAAAATGTTAAAATGAAATTAAAAAAAGATGTGTCAAAAACTTGACAGCATTAATTGTAAAATGTTAACATTTTTATGGTGGACAACCATAAAAGGGGTTGAAAGAGGTAAGGGGTCTAAGGGGAAAAGGGGAAAAGACACTAAGGGGTACGAAAAATAGATGTTGGTCGATTCTCAGACCTACTGAATATGCTCACAAAATTTCATGAGAATCGGTCAATCCGTTTCGGAGGAGTATGGGAACGAACATTGATACTATCGCTTTTTCTGAAACCTCGGATTCCGAGATTTTTGTAAACAATTATAACATAAATCGAGTCTGCCACGAATGCATTCTATAGCTCTATTTTTTCCATATTTGCCATGCATGTTCCTTTAGTTACCCCCTCCAGAAATATTTCTGGTCCTATCTGGTTCACCCCTAGATTAATAAATCTGAAGAATTTAAAATCCCGTATGTACAAAAAGTTTAAAAAATCCGGTTTGCAATCAGACTTCTCGAAGTACTCAATTGCAAAATCGAAATTTTCCTTATTCAATACATTGTGCTACAACAGATACTTGACCCAATGCAAGCTTAACTTTAAACGTGACCCTAAACAATTCTTCAGGTTTGTTAATTCTAAACGTAAATCTTCCCGATAAGGATTGTGATATTGCTGATCTGTTCGCTTCCTTTTTCCAACGTTGCTACTCTGTCCCGTCTATTAACTTTCCCTCTATCCTAGCCTCATCGAACGACTTTAGTAGTAGTTACTCTTATCCTATCCCTATAAATAGTTCTAACTGTATCCTTTCCCCCTTCATCGACTATGATGGTCTCCTAACAAATTTAAAATCGTGCAAGTTTTCGTTCTCCACTGGGCCTGACTCGGTTCCGAGTGCTGTTCTAAAACTTTGTGCAGAATCTCTTTGTGTGCCTCTCCTAAAACTTTTCAACTTGTCTCTCAAGACTGGTGACTTTCCCACTGTCTGGAAAGAATCCTATATAGTTCCCTTTCATAAGAAGGGATCTAAATCTGATGTCTCTAACTACCGCTGTATTTCCAATTTATCTGCCATTCCTAAACTCTTTGAAAAAATCATCACTTCTCAGCTTCAACATTTTTGTAGTTCTGTATTCTCTGAATCACAGTATGGATTCATTAAACGTCGCTCAGTTTCTACTAATCTACTTGAATTTTCCACCTTCGTAACTTCGGGTTTTGCTAAACAGTGTCAAACTGATGTCGTTTATACTGACTTTAGTAAAGCCTTCGACTCCGTCAATCATAATCTACTTATTCATAAACTGTCTTTTCTAGGGTTTCCGACCAAGCTTCTATATTGGACTAATTCCTACCTTTGTAACCGCTCTCAACGTGTCTGCTTTAACTCCTCTCTCTCTAAACCTGTTAGCCATCTGGGTCCCTTGCTATTTAACCTATTTATTAACGATCTCTGTATGCTGATGACGTTAAGCTATGTTTTTCCTACAGTGACCCCTTGTCCCCACTATCTTTGCAATCAGATCTTGATGCCCTTAATAACTGGTGCCTAATCAACACTCTACCTCTTAACATCTCTAAATGCTACATAATGACTTTTCACCGCAATAAGCCATACCTTTTCGACTACTCTATCAATAACTTTATCCTTCAACGCCTTTTCAAAGTTAACGACTTGGGCATTACCTTTGTACCTAACCTATGTTTCAACTCTCATATCTCTACTATCTCTAACAAAGCCAAAGGAGTCCTTGGATTTGTCAAAAGATGGTCTAAGGAATTTACAGACCCGTACACTACTAAACTTCTGTATGTTTCTCTGGTCCGGTCTATCTTGGAATATGGTTCTTGTGTCTGGTCTCCTGATTACCAAAAATTTCAGGATATGCTCGAATCAGTACAAAAACAGTTCCTCATCTTTGCCCTCCGGGGACTCAATTGGGACCCTTCGATCCATCTCCCTTCTTATGAAAGTAGGTTGCGCCTAATTAACCTCCACTCTCTTAAATCCCGTAGAACCTGCCAAGGAGTTCTCTTCCTCCATAAGCTTCTCTCTGGTGAGGTCGAATCGACTGCCCTTATCAACCTTATTAGTATTGCTGTTCCTTTCCGCCCTACTAGGCATTACTCTCCTCTTCATCTCCAACTCTGTCTTTCTAACTACTCGGATTATAAATCTTTCCGTAGCCTTTGCCGTAACTATAACCAATTTTTTCATCTGTTCTCCTTTGATACTAGTTCTAATATGGTCAAAATTATCTTAATCAATAACTTAATTTAATTTAACTAGCTTTAATTTGGAAATGTTCGGCTACCGGCTCTTCTCTTACCTAAATTTGGCTATTGGTGGGATCTTATCGGCTACTGAGCCGATAATCAGCCCCACCGGGTCTGAGTATTGGCTTTGGCCCTTTAGTTTAATTATTTGATATGTAATTTTACCCTTACAGTTTAACTGTACATTGTTAAACTTTAAACAACAATAAACAATAAACAATACATATATTGCGATCCCTTCCGACTTAACCTCCCAATTCTTTTCCATCGATGAGCTCAACACTATTGAAATAATCGTACTTAAAATTCGTCCGTGTTCTTTTAATTTATTCATATCATGCTCTTACATCCCACCGGCTTCTGAATTTTCAACTTATATGCTTCACGCCGCACATCTTCAGTGCGTTCCGTCTCAGCTAAATGATTCTGATCGTCTTATTGTCCTTGGTGGTTTTAATCTTCCAAATATCACTTGGTCTCCATCCCAAGACTCTAACTTAATGTTCCCATCTATGCAGCATGATTTCGTTGATTCTCTGTCCGATACATCGTTGGGTCAGGTAAATGGTATAAGTAACAACATGTGCAGAATCCTTGATCTCGTCTTTACTACCGATGTTTCGAGAACCTTGGTACGTCGAGGATCACCTCTATCCAGAGCTTGCAAATAACCGTCAACCGATTTTTCCAACGCAGTCTGCACACAGACAAAACATAAAACAATTTGGTCTTTCTGAGCGAAACCCTTTTTTCATTTCGCTTGTGCTCTTCGGTCCGACTGTTTGGCTCAACCTATAAAACGAATCGGTCTCTCAATAACAACAGAAAGAGACACTTTTGCGAAAGCGCGCTCACTGCAAAACTGTCTATGAAACACCCCTGCGCAATGAGTGTCTTCCAAAAGTGTTTTTTCTTGCTGTGTGCGAGAAAGAGAAAAGCATATGCCTGATCAATTTATGTGCATAAATGTTATGTAGGAAAACACAGACGCACGCATATGTACAGTGGCTCAGGGCCAAAATGATGCGGTGTCAAATAAAAAGTTTAAGGTGCTACAGATTTTAAACTAGAGGAAAAACAAAAAATGCTTAAACGCCAATTTGTTGTATGTTTTATCACATTTAAAAAAGGAACTTTATTTGCTGATTAAATATTGCTCAATTTTAAAAATAAAATACAAAACTTAAAATATATCTTAAATACAGGTCAGAGCCAAAACGATGCATCTACGAACTAATTTAATATCAGTCGAATAACTGCCCCCACTTGATGATTCCCCCAGCCCAGTCTCCAGACTTAAATGTTATTCAAAATTTGTGGGCTGCACTGGAGAAAAACACCCAGAATCACAGGATTTCTAAACAAAAAGGACCTTAGAAAAGCCCTGCTGGAGGAATGGAACAAAATAAGCTCGGAAAGCACTCGGAAGCTGGTCTCCTGCTGCAAAGCCGTAATAAAGGTTAGGGGATTACATACTAAGTATTAAAATACCTGTTTAACCTTTTATTCGACTAATATTAAATTAGTTTGTGGATGCATCGTTTTGGCTCTGGCCTGTATTTAAGATATATTTTAAGTATTTATTTTATTTTTAAAACTGAGCAATATTTAATCAGCAAATAAAGTTCCTTTTTTAACTGTGATAAAACATACAACAAACTGGTGTTTAAATATTTTTTGTTTTTCCTCTAATTTAAAATCTTTAGCACCTTAAACTTTTTATTTGACACCGCATCATTTTGGCCTTGAGCCACTGTATATACAAAAGGACTGTTTCGACGAGAGTGTCCGACCAAAGTAGTCAGCGAAAGATCGAACCAAAGAGAACATAAAAAAAAGTGTTTTGGTCTGAGAAGAACAGTTTTTGAGCGAAAACGCTTTTGAATATGTTCTTTTGCTCCACATTCTCAAAGTGTTCGTAGAAGATCGATTTTTTTCGGACACTTTAAAATGGTTGACGGTTATTTGTAAGCTCTGCGTCTATCATTTCCTGAAGACTCATACCATCCCACACTTGCAATTGATTTCCTGTTGCCTTCATCAGGCCCTCTAAAGTCGTTCATTAAGCCTTCGAACATCTATTGTTTCAAGGAGCCTGTTTTTTTTATTAATGCTGCCATATCTCAGATCGATTGGTCATTCCTAGATGATATCCAGGAAATTGAGTCTGCCACTAATACATTCTATAGAACTATTTTGCTCATCTTTCCCAAGTATGTTCCTTTAGTCACCCCCTCCAGAAATCTTCCTGGTCCTACCTGTTTCACCCTGAGATTAGCTAATCTGAGGAATTGTAAATCCCGTATGTTTAAGAAGTTTAAAAAATCTGGTTTACAGTTAGACTTCTTTTTCGTTTTCGTTCTCCACTGGGTCAGACTCGGTTCCGAGTGCTGCAGAATTTTTGTAGTTCCGTATTCTCTGAATATCAGCAGGATTCGTAAAATGTCGCTTAGTTTCTGCCAACCTTCTTGAATTTTCCACATTTGTAATTGCTGGAGTTTCTAAACAGTGTCAAACTGATGTAGCATATACCTACCGTCTTTAGTAAAGCGACTTCGTTAATCGCAACCTTCTTATCAATAAATTATGTCTCCTAGGGTTTCCTTCTAAGCTTCTTTACTGGACTAATTCTTACCTTTGTAATCATTCTCAGTTCTCGTGTCTGTTTAAACTCCTCTCTCTAAACGTGATATAGTCTCATCGGGGGTGCCTCAAGATAGCCATCTGGGTCTCTTGTTATTTAACCTGTTTATTAACGATCTTCCCCAAGTGTTATCTCATTCCCGTGTCCTAATGTATGCTGGTGATGTAAAGCTATGTTTTTCCTATGGTGACTCCTTGTCCCCGATATCTCTGCAATCGGATTTTGACGCTCTTTACAATTGGTGCTTAATTAACGTTCTACCTCTTAACATTTCAATATGCAATATCATGACTTTTCATCGCAATAAGCTATACCTTTTTGATTACTAAATCAATAACATTATCCTACAACGCCTGTTCAAAGTTAACGACTTGGGCATTACCTTTGTACCAAATCTATGTTATAACTCTCATATTTCTACTATCTCTAACACAGCCAAACGAGCCCTAGGATTTGTCAAAAGATGGTCTAAGGAATTTTCTGACCTTTAGACGACTATACTGCTGTATGTTTCTCTGGTCCGGCCTATCTTAGAATATGGTCCTTGTGTCTGGCCTCCACACTACCAAAAATTTCAAGATATGCTTGAATCAGTTCAAATACAATTCCTCACATTTGCTCTCGGCGGACTTAATTGGGACCCTTCGATCCATCCCTCCTCTTATAAAAGTAGGTCGCGTCTAATTAGCCTCCACTCTCTCAAATCCCGTAGAATCTGCCATGGAGTTCTCTTCCTCCACAAGCTTCTCTCCGGTGAGGTCGAATCAACTGCCCTAATCAGCCTTATTGGTATTGCTGTCTCTTCCCATCCGACTAGGCATAACTATCCTCTTCATCTCCAACTCTCTCTTTCTAACTTCTCTGATTATGAATCTTTTCGAAGCCTTTGACAAAACTATAACCTATTTTTCCATCTGTTTTCCTATGATACTAGTTCTAATAATGTCAATATTATCTTAATAAATCACTTAATTTAAATAGCTTTAATTGGGAATTGTTAATAAACCGGCATTTCTCTAACCTAAATTTGGCTGTTGGTGGGACCATATCAGCTCTTGAGTCAATAATCAGCTCCACCGGGCATGAGCATTTGCCTTAGTCCCTTCGATTCATTAGATGACATGTAATTTTACCCTTACAGTTTAACTGTACATTGTTAAACTTTAAACAAAAATATATAATAATTTATAATAATAATATAATTATATACAATTTGGTGGTTCCTCCATTGGCTTTAATTACACATTTAACCCTATTGGGCAACGAATTGTAAAAAGCCCTCAAATATTCCTCTGTTATATCTTGAAACCAACATTTTTCTACAACTTCACATAACCGAACCATATTTTGGCTACAGCTTTCTTATTTTGGCAGTCATAAGGGCCCAGACATTCTCTACCGGACATAATGCCGAATTCCGCCTTCAAAATGTAAACCTGTCGGTGAAATATAGTCGAAACTAGTTGAATGCATTTTTAAAAATAACAAAACTTCAGAGAATAACTTGCAGAGCGCGCTTGACTACTTGGTGCAGAATCGTCCTGAAATATGGGATCATCTTCTCTTTCACTAAGTAATTCCATTCTCAGCACAACTCCACTGCGTATAAATTCTTCATACTTTTTCGCATTCACCATCATTATTAATCATTACACTAGTCAACACGACATGACATGACAACACAACACGACCAAAATGACTGACTAAGGTATGTGTTGCGCATCAGCAAAGGGGCATTTGAGACACCACATTGAACAGCTTGCTTGTCGGCACGGAACCAGATTCAAACATATTCCTGAAGTCTATGCGCGAATTCATTTCTTTTCAAACGCGTTCAATTTCCTGTTAGATTACAATTCGTAATGGGCCTTAATAAGTCGCTACGCCAGACGATATCCGTTTGCGGATTATATTTAGAAACACCATGTTTTTCACACGGACAGAGGCGGCAAGGACAAAGTCCCTCAAGAGAGGGCTTGACGCAACAGAACGGCCAGAAGCTCTACGAGTCTGCTGCGGTTTCCGAACTCTCTGTCGGACGACCCTCTGGACTGCTTTCAGTGATGGACCTCGCTGAAATCTAGTTGGAACTCGGTACGTCGGTACCCCGCAGGCATGGGGAAGTCAATTTTTGGCTAATCATACTACAAATTGGACACCACTGCTTTTGGGCATCACAGCGAAGCTATCTGACCGACGTGTGGGGTCGAAGAGACTGCTGAGCACACTGTCTTCAAATGCTCATGGTATGCCGAACGCCGAAAACAGCGAACACTTCTGGTCAAATGTATGCGGATTTGGGTCAGATATCAGAGCTAGAGCGAAGTCGCAACCGCATAGAAGGAGGGGTCTAAGTTTACTCGCTCGTCCCTGCGACCCAAAGCTTCACAGCACTCCCGCAGAAATTCAGACACTATATTTATTATTCTTTTCCACCTTATTGTTTTCTTTCCATTAATCCTTAACGCAATAAACTGATTCAAAAAAAAACTCACCTGGGATACTAGAGCTTTGGTCTCAGGAGTAGTGCTATCGAGAAAAATTTTTTTAAATTCACTTGGACTAGATAATTTAAAGTCTGAAGCAGAAGCAATGAAAGCTTGTATCTCGTGAAGACTCTGCTCGGCCAAATCCTCCGATACTGAGCACTTTTCGATGCGTTGGGAGGCCAACAACTCCACACCATTGGCGCACCACTGATTAGCCTTCATAAAAGGAATGGCAATTTCAGTAGTAAAAGAATTGTAAAATCAAATGTATTAATGCTTACCTTTTCAACTCTCTCCATTAGTTCGCTATTTTTAGCCAGAATGTCCAACCTTTTGGTTAGGCGCATGCCAATTACATCGCAAACGCGCTGGAGCTCATCGCATTTGGGCTGAACGACCTCCCAGGGGTAAACTCCGCGTGAGCCAATCAACTGCTGTCCGGCATGTAAAACTTCTTCGGTACGCTCAACGTCAGTCCTGATCATTGTTTGAAAGTCCTTGGTTTCTTGTATCAACATAGCAACACGCTCCACGCTTTCGCCAATTTCAGTCATTTCAGCTATCGTCTTAAGATGCCCATCGAATAGGTTCTATAGCACGAGTTGAGAAGAATGAGGAATAGTTTCCATAAAACGGCATCACGGCACTGCACCATACCTGCAGATCGCGAAACCCCTGTTCGAACATCCGTAGACGCAGACACTGCTCCAGGCGATTGCGGTGCGTACGCCAGAACTCATCGAAGCGTCGCTCCGTCTCCTCCAGCTGCACGAGAAGTCTACGGTAATCGCGACAATCATCATAATGTTGGGGTTTTTTAAATGTATATTGTTGATGATAAATAATTTGCTGACGGTGCATCGGCTGCCCTACACTGGATCTGTACGTCGGGTTGTTGGTTGGCGAACAGTGAGTTGAGTTCATTGAGTTCATTTGATTTTTAAATATTATTTTGTTATGTTACATATGTATGCACCCGTGCGCACGTTGGGAAAGACAAAAGACGACAACAACTTTGATAAGCGAGATGGGTGACACTTAAATGAGCTTCAAAACATTTGATCAATTGTTTAAATTCACATAAATGTATATGTGTTGGTGCTGTTGGTGAATGAATAAATGGGTGCCAATTTAACATACTAATGATACTAGTGATTATGTTCAGGATGTCTAGACAAGGTTGATAAAACTCGTATATATGTACATATTGAATTAAAACAATTCTCCGCTTGCTCACTGGGATCTGTAAGACGATCTGTGGTAGAGTTAATTTGCTAAACGCTTCCTTGGCACGAATAATTTCAGTTGGACATTATTGAATTTTATTTTTGATGTCGACAATGCAAACGATAAACAACTATAGAGTACTAAGTCTTTTATCATAAAATGTTTGTTATATCGTCTACTAAAATAAGCTCAAAAAATAAAATGTACATTCATGCAATGTGAATGAAAAGTATTATTTGCACTAAATGATTACGGGAAATAATTTTATCTAAAATCAAAAATAATTATAAATAAATGTATGTAATAAATGTATAAATGTTCCACAAAGTATTTAGTATTTTGTCACTGAATGTTGTTTTTCCATGAACATATTTCAAACATTTTATGTATAATTTTTGACATATTTTTAATTCGTAAATGCCTAATGATTCAAAAATAAATATCAAATAAGTGGATCTAGTTGGATATTTGAACGCAAACAAAATACCGTACCGGTGAAATTCTATATTAGATCTCAAACATGCCCCTTAATTGAATGTCTTACTTTTTAAATTATGAGAATACAAAACCAGTGCAGAGCTTTAAAACCGAATTTACTTGGAGTTAGTTGAAAACATTAGGTTTTAGTTGTTAAAACACAAAACAAGTTTCTCAAAATATTTTAAAATCGTTAAGTCGAAATTTAGGTTTTACAAACCTTTCTATGGCACTAACGTTACCGGTGCGCTCGGAGAATTCCTTATATTCATCAATTAACTTAATGTTGTCCAGAAGGGACTCTCCGTGTTTAGCTGCAGAAAGTATTTCCTCCTAGGTGATAACACAAATAACAAACAAATAAACAACAAAAAGTACTGAAACTGACCTTTAAGCGGGTATAGTCTGTCCCCTGAACTTCTAGTAGATTTTTGGTGGCTTCTACTGAATTTGGAAACTCAGTATCGTGTATATTTGTAATAAATACATCCAGCTCTGCAGAAACTTGGTGTGTTAGGCTTGAAAACTTTTCAAGCGACTGTAAAATATAACATTTTGAAATAAAACAATTAAACACTACATATATATACGTACTATATACTCGAAATAAAATACTTACTATTCTTTGTTGTATCCACTCGTGATGTGAGTAGATCAAAACCCCTCCCATATCGGGTGTTAATTGGCTAGCATCGACAAACTCATGCAGGTCCGAAAGCGCCGAGCATACGATGAGTCGAAATCTATATTCATCTTTTGAAAATTTCGTGCTTACTTCTGATATAGCTTTTTGAAAGAGCCCCGACGGACGAAGCACATATACTACATGAATAATACCCGGAAAATAGATCTAGAAATAAAGAAAGTTATTTTAAAGTTCTGAGTCTATTTTCAGCTGGGTTTAAGCAGATAGATAATATTAGATAATTACTGAGATTCTTTGCAAAACAGTCTTCACCGAAGTCCACCTGTCCTTTCGCCGATCCACAATTAAATGAAACCCAAGATCGGCATCTTGCAATCTGCAATATAAAATGTAACTTCAACGACTAAATAACATCCCAGCGTCAGTAATTATGGGTACTTACGACGGAACTGAACTAAGATACAAAATAAGCTTTTGGTAATCTGCTTCTTCTAACAAATTAAAATTATTGTTGTCTGGAAAGATTATTAGCGGGCACCCCTCCTGCGAACGTCCACCAGTAATGATAGCATGTTGTGGATGTAACAGATCTGCCACATCCGCAATGTTCAGAACGCCCTCGCCGCTCATTGCAGCTGCCACTTGGGCTGGATTAATGTGGTCCACAAGGGAGTTTATAAGTTCCGATGGACGCTGGACGCTCAACGCGTCTATCGCGTAGACGACACCTTGTGTATTGGCAGATGTAACGGAAATGTTACTAAACGTTGACGTCGTGAGGTGCAGGGGTTCTGTGAATTGATGTGCCGGGGAATTGTTGAGCGGCTGTTGTGAGTCGATCATGTGCTGGCTAAACTTTTGTTGCTGAGGCAGCTGTGTTTGAGAAGTGCCCACCACTTTTTCCTGTGAGTCAGCCGGCTGGCTTCCGACATCATTATCTGTGTTTCATTGACAAAACATAAAATAGTTTGTTAATTCGTAATATCGTTCAGTAACAAAGTTCCTAACTAATTGAATATTTCAGAATTATAATAAAGCTTATTTGGATAGGTCATAATCCTATTAAATAACCATTCTTGGTACTAGTCAAGCCTTTACTTTTCGAAGTATGTATAGTTCTTCTGATACGTTAAGTACATTATTACAATAGGTAGAAATTACTCATGAAGGATCCACATCATCTAGCCATCCTTGAAGTATTCACAATTTGTTTATATATAATATAGTTCGGGATGATGAGGTGAGCCGATCTGTTTTTCCGCCGGTGCGGTAGTGCTTCCATGCGCAAATTCTGGTTTTCCAAATGCTTCGAATTATTTTTAAAACTTTAATATTCAATTACCCGCATCTGTATGTAATATTATAAACATACATACATACGTGCATATGTATGTCTGTATGTATAGTTGGTGTAAGGGATATTTATATCGCACCCCTTATTTTCATACTGTTGAAATCAATGAAACATGTATTTATGTAAATTTTACATACAACTATTACTGAAAAAACCGGTGATAAAACTATCTAAATGAAACTACAAATGGCGTTTACCTACGGACGCAGGAAAATCGGCTACTGTTTTCTTACTTTAAGCAGCGTAAAACCGTCAGATTTTTAAACTTATATATACATATCTATTATTTTTGCTATCCTTTGGCAAATTTATTTATAGTGTTTACACACATAACGTAATGCTTTAGGACATTTCTGGCATGCGGTATATTAAAAAAATGTTGCATAGCGTTAGTAAGTTTATTTCCCTACAATAGGGGTGCTTATGATTAAATATCTTGGAACAAAAAAACATATTTATATATTTTTTAAATACCTAGATCAAATCCAAATCCTACAACTAATGTTCGGATCATTGGATAAAAATATAATACAGAATCTTTCTTAGAAAGTAACCAGTTATGTACGTCTAATTTCATACGGCCATAAAAACTAATGGAAGACCGATCAATTCCTCGATTAATATACTGAAAAATATTACATATGTACTACAAAAAGCTATAGTCAACCGATTTAAAAAAGACCATTTGCTATGAATGTCAATGAAATTGACATCTATATGAGATGGATCGAATTTATCTATTTACTTAATATTTAATATCTATTTACGTTATGTAGTGATTTTTGGCTAAATCACAATTTTTCACAGCTCTAGTTGTTTTATTTTCTAAGGTACATATTTATTTTAGTAAAATAATATTATTTATCTTATGCTTGATTATTAAAAATAAGCATGCCTCAAAGCCTATTAAATCATTTAGAAGAAAAACTGGAAATAGCGATTGATCTCTATTTTATTTTATTCATATGAGAGGAAGTGTCATTGCTATTTACAAGTTTCTTTATATAATTTTACAATTCTCAGGCCCCTTTCAGAAGCTCAGAACCGGGAGGATTCCTTCCCTGCCTATCCTCCGTCATTTCAATTTCATTTTGTTCAGGAAATGCTGTTAAATTTCTCCCTTTATTATATTCTAATTTAAGCGATTTAATGCCTTTTGGGTGTTTTTTGGCACCCCGAATATAATAACAAAATACACAATCTTGAGCAGAAAGAAACCAAAAACGAGGGGGAATGTTGTGAGCCGCGTAAAAGGCCGCGGCTCTACTTTATACCCGGTATAAAGTATATACATTCATACATACATATGTACATATATGAGCTTACGATTTATGCAATTTATTATATGTTCGCATAAGGGACGAACTAAATTTGGGGCAAAAAATAATATTTCAAAAAACGAAGTCAAACCATTTTTGGAATTTTTATACATGTTTCTGTTTATGTTAACATATGCTTTTTACATCTGCCTTTACATTTCTACATGACATGTATAACTACATATTCGAGACGTACAAGTTTTTGCGAGAGAGAGAGGGAATGAGAAAGCGCTTGGCAGGCGTTGCGTAGCCATTGAAATTTAATTTGTTCCTTTTTGTCCATAATAATGATCCGACCTAATCCAGATTGGGCAATCTGATAGATACGGTAATTTCCCATGATTCTGAGTTTGGTTTTCTTTTATCTTAAAAAGTGCTGAATTGATATCACAGGAGCTTGGAAAGAAAGTTTGGTTGCTCTAGCTCTTATAGTCTCTGAGATCTAGGCGCTCATTTGGGCGAATTGGCAAAGCAGACAGGGTCGCGTGTGAGAAAGAGGGAATGATGCTTTTCGAAATGGTTTTCTTCATATTGGCTATATTAATAATCAGATCTGATTAAAATTCAACTCTCTGATAGAAATGACCATTCTCTATGATTCTGCGTTCTTAGTTTCCTCGAATCTTTCAAATTGTGTATGCCACAGATTTTCGTCCTTTGAGCGGGCGGAAGGAGGTGGGGCGAAATTTTGAAATACACTTGGAGTAGTGTAATAACACAGAAGACGGGATACAGAATTCGGTTGCTCTAGCTTTAATAGTCTCTGAGATATATGCGCTAATGAAGACGGACAGACCGACGGACGGACAGACAGACATATATCGACTCGCCTATTGATGCTGATCAAGAATATATATACTTAATGGGGTCGGAAACGCTTCCTTCAAGGCGTTACACACATCCGTTATCACCACAAATCTAATATACCCCTATACTATACTCTTCGAGTACCGGGTATAACAATACTCAATGATTGGGCATGACTTAGCAAATAGATGCTCAAAACTTAGGGCCATGACAATAAATTGTCTTTGGTTTCTTGAGACCATGCCTTGTCATTGGCTTCCGTTTTGAACCATTCCATTCTTTGGCTTCATTTAACTATGATACATTTTTGGCAATCCATGTGCAGAAAAATTGAATGTATACAGTGTACACATGCCTATGTGCATTTTTGTTAGCTTGATAAATGCAATATCTTTATCCGTAAAAAAAACAGGAAAAATCAATACAACATAATTTGCAGTGGCCTTAGTGGCCTTGAAATTACGATGATACCTACCACTTGATTCGGATACGATTAAGCAGTTGGATTGACTCATTGTTTTTTTAAAGAATTTTGCTGTTTGGTGCAGCGGGCTTCCTGGTTGTGCGGGGACAGACGCTGTTCCGTTAATGTCTTTCCCATTGCTCCATTCACCGTCGACGGCCTTAGAAGCACTACGTTTAAAGTGCTCAAGAAAATGATCAATTTGTATTTCTATTGAATGGGACGGCGAGTTTTCCATTAAAGAATCCTTCTTTTGTATTTATGTACATATGTAAGTATGTTTATATGAACTCAATTTTTTCTATTTGAAAAATGTTTAGCTTTGGGTTCAGTAACACATTCACAAATGTTAAAATCAAGAATATTGACATGACGCACGGCTCATTTTACACATTTAACAAATTGTACAACCAAGAATATTGTATTAAAATGACAATTCTACTACGGAAAAGCATTCGTAACTCCGAACCGGGGACTTTGAACTTAACTTAATCCACTTGTTTGTGATGTGAAAGCTGAAATCATTGGTTTGGTTTCAATTGCATGTGCTTGCTGATGATGAGCATGCGCCAAAAAATTTTCTCAAAGGTCGGCGTATACATATGTGCATAAGTACAAATTTTTGTACGAATGTAACGTCCGTAAAGCAGGAATATCCCATATGTATCTTTTGTGAAAAATATATTTTGTATTTTGTATATACATTGGTAAATTTTAACTACGTGGACAACCACTCCAAAATTAACGAAATTTTTTTCCTGGATAGAACCCGATTTATCATGAATTTAGGTAAAAAAATTTTGTGGCGGTCGCTCCTAGTTTTTTTTTTTAATGTTTAAAGTTTAACCTTTTTTAAGCCAAAAATGGCTTGTTGTTGTTGGTTTTTCTGTTTATTTGTGTTGCGAAGTTAGCTATAAAATTTGTTTGAAATTAAGTTAATTAAGTGAAATTAGTTTGAAATTAAAGCTATATTTCATTTTTACACATAGCTGTAAACTAGCTATAAAGTAGGATAACTGGCCACAATGAATGCGAGTCGTCTCAACCAAAGACAATATAAACACTAAGATGTGCCGCGCCATACAAAATTTTGAGCGCAATTCCTGACTGGCTGGAAGTTTCAAAAGTTCCAGCGTGAATTAGAGAGAGACAGATAGACGTTCACACGTTCTGTACGTGAGGCTGAGCTTTAACTGTATGTGTATGGCTGCTTGTTTGTATTGGTTGTTGACGACGCCGCTGCACTATGGGGAATTTGACCACTTTTTGTGGCATTAATTAATAACTTCCAAACGAAGCAATATTTTTAAGTTCGGTTTTTTGATATGAGTTAATAATAAATAGTAGGAGGAAGATATTTTGAAAAAATGGGAGTGGTAGCTCTTTTCTATACCCGCTACTCGAGAGTACCGTCTTTATGAGCGCCTAGATCTCAGAGACCATAAAAGTTAGATGAACCAAATTTTGTATCCAAGCTCCTGTTATATCACACTTTAACAAGTAAAGTACAAAATTTCGCTGACTTAAAGCTGTTATTCTTACATGGGACTGTTAAATTTAACATTTTGAGTTTGGGGCATAACAGTCTGATATTTTCTAAATGCGTTACCAGCAAATTTGTGCTAATTCGAAAACTTTTAAAAATCATGCAAATGCCAGATAAAGTGGTCATTTTCTCCATAGTGCACTGTCGAAGAAAATACCCATTACTTTAGAATTGAATGGAGATTATGATTTTCCGATGACGCATGCCCAAAATATAAAAAATTGTATATTTTGTATATCCTTTATATGCTAATTTTGTTTAATGTACTATAAACGAATATAATGAACGAATGTAAATATATACAAACGCAAAATGTATATCAGATATAACATCAAATTATATTAATTTTCTATAGGGTATTAGTGCGTCACGTCAATAAGCGACACTCAGCAAATAAATTTGTGTCTCAAGAAATCTTCTCAAAAATATTTGGCTGGCAATTTCGGCAGCTCTGCACACGTACACACACACATACGTACTTACGTTCCGTGTGTACTTGTACAAGCAAGCTCATTCTATTTTTAGATTTGCGAGCGCACTGGAGTTCGTGCGAGCGAGATAGCACTCATTCAAAAAACAACCCTCCCTACACCACATAATTGTATGAGCATCGGACATCTTAGTGTTTATATTGTCTTTGTCTCAACACTATGGCGCGACATTGTAACGGTCAACAAAAAACATGAAAAACCACACAAAAAGTCAACAACAACAACACAGCACACTTAGGCCGTTTCCGGCCCGTTGTGAATCTACCCTACCCCTTCTCGCATTGTGGGACCTAAGGTCAACAAACTTTAAACATTAAAAAAAAAAACTAGAAGCGACCGCCACAAAATTTTTTTACCTAAATTCATGATAAATCGGGTTCTATCCAGGAAAAAAATTTCGTTAATTTTGCAGAGGTTGTCCAGTTAGTTAACATATACCAATATTATTTCCATTGTAGA
Organism: Drosophila algonquin; assembly: GCA_035041765.1. Taxonomy (NCBI): domain Eukaryota; kingdom Metazoa; phylum Arthropoda; class Insecta; order Diptera; family Drosophilidae; genus Drosophila; species Drosophila algonquin. Next base: position 213,666 of record JAWNKY010000206.1, on the reverse strand, counting down.
TAATTATTTAAAAAAAATAACGAATTGTTTTAAAATTATATTTTATCACAAATTAAATATAAAATTATTTTGTGTTGCGAAATTGACCCGAATTACCCGTCCCTTATTAGACCTTATTCCACACTTACGGGGATGCCCTAAGCAATTCTCATTTTAATCGAATATTTTTATTATCGATATTTGTCCATCTTTACTTACTTCTTCGCTTTAAGCGATTTTTAGTTGATTTCATCTAGGTAGTGGAGGCATTCATTTTATCAAGTAGCGGTGACAAGGGACATTTACAAAATAGAAAGCCATATAATATACAAATATCTTCTCCAAGAGTGAACCGGCTGGATGGAGAACGTATACAACTAGAAAACAAAGCGTTCCACCACAAGAAGAAAACACAAATACATGAGTAAATATTTGTTGAAGACATAGACCTCACCTAAGTCGGTATTAATAAAAAGTAAATACATAGAAAATATGAACAAGGAAGAAGAATACACATCGGAAAGCGAAAACGACGAAGATTATTGCATTGAGGGAGACAATGTTGACTCGGCCAGCGACGACGACAGCGGCAATAATGACTCTGAGTCCCAAGACTACGATTCTGACGATAAACCTTCAAAATCCACAAAGAATAAAAAAAAAAATATTTCCTCTAATGTCTATGGATGTGAAAGTTCCATAGCTCGCAAAACAAGACAATCACACAGAAGCGGAAGTGATCACATAAATTTTGAAAAAGACGAGCTGGAATCAGATGAGGAAACAGATAAATCGCGATCTAATGCGCTCTGGGCCGACTTTTTAAGCGACGTTGGGACTGAGAAACAAATTCAGCATAAATCGAAATCAGTGGAGACAACTGTTAATAAAACCACCGACGACACCAAGATCGCTTTAAAGAAACTTACCCCAGCAGTTAACCATCGAGAAGACACTTCTGAGTGTTTAAATGCGATTTTGGATGTAGCAAAAAGTAAGGACTCCACCAATGCAAAGGAAAACCACCAGCAACCTGCAGCCACCAGTTCAAAATGCTTATCTCGTGCATCCAAAAGACCGACAATTAGAAGTGGAGTTGGATCTCTACTCAATCAACTTGGGAAAAAAAAGAAACTGTCTGTGCTAGAAAAGTCGCAAATGGATTGGAAAGCTTTTAAAGCAGACGAAGGTATCAATGAGGAGCTGAGCACTCACAATAAAGGAAAGGATGGGTACGTTACCATTGTTCTTGCACTTTATGTCCCCTTTCATAAATGTTCTATTTAATTATTTCAGATATTTAGAACGGCAGGACTTTTTACAAAGAACCGATTTGCGACAATTTGAAATTGAGAAAAACTTACGTCAAACGCGCCGGCAAAACTAAATCAACCATTTATTCCTGTCTCGGCCATCATTAATACTCATTCCCTTTATGCAATTTCCAAATAAAAATCCATATATTCCATGCTATACTTTTGTGGAACAACATTCAATCCAAGGTTTTAAAAATATTTAGATCAACGTAAACTACTATGAATGTTGAAATTGTGGCAAAATTATTATGCTTGGTAATAAGCAATATGATTAAAAGAAAAAAAATAAAAGGTTTATGCAAAATGATTATGCTTAGTAATAAGCGAGTAAGAAAAAAAAAAACCACCAGTTTAGGGGAAAAAGCGCCAAGTGTGTCTGCCGTGATTGTGAGGTATACATAATTTAGTCATTTTGATTGAATGCAAAATCAGACACTTAATGGTTTTTATAGCCTGGAATCAAAAAACGTTATATTCCTTCTTTATTATTTAAATCTACGCTTTTCATAAGGAATGATACGAGTATTTTATTTTTTATTTCAATGAAAAACTATTTAAATAATATAAATATAATAAGAATAAATATAATCCAGCAGCGCACAGATCCAAACACTTCATGTTTCACTATGAAATCTAAGCTTTTGTCTCAAATCACATGCAATTCCGTTTCAAAATTGCTTACGTAACAGCATTTCAAAACATATGTAACTGTCCTTGTTCCTTCGAATCACTTTTCGGTATGCGTGAAAGTTCCTTGAGTGCGACCAAATTCGTTATTCTGTGAAGCATTCATTTAGATGTGATTCCAAACAGCTCTGAGCTAAAACTATATTATTAGTTTCAAGTTAATCTGTAATGACGTCCCAATCACATACTTGTTCTGCGAATTTGTTTGGTACACAGCAAAAAATAAATAAAGACAATTCTTGAAGTGGATTAAATATTGTGTTTAAATTTGACGGGTACCCAACCTTAACATGTCTCGCGGCCCTGGATTTAATAATATCTAAGAAGCCTAATTTAATTTGTAAGCCATATGTATGTATGTATGTAGTTTCATGCATACAGCTTAAGTATCTGTACTTTGATTACTTTATTATACGTTTTAGGCACTGTACTTCTTTGCTTCTAGAAGATAGACGAAGTTCGTGGAGGATGTTCAAGAAAAAGAGTTATCAAGAGTTAGACGTTATGTTCCCTAAACCGAAGCATTATTTTCATTATTTTATGTTCCCAAGTAGAGCTGTTGAAGAAGGAATGACACTAAAAAATACCACGCAGCAAATGCAGTGCCGACCAAAATAACTCAAACGTAACCGAAACCGATCCCAATCGTCGACTTTGCGTTATACTCGTATGCACATATTGCTGTAACACCAGTCTCCGGTTGCTACGTTAAGCAGCGCCAAAAAGCAAGCCCGACGATCAGTTTGTTTCAGTTAACCCGCCGAGAAACTTCGTAAAGGCAAGAGCTTAAGCTCTGAAGAAAAGTGAAAAGTCTTGTGGTTTTCGTTTCGTTTTTGTTCGAAAAAAGTGTCAATTGGCCAATAAGTTCAATTGGTTAGCAACGACGCGTCGGTAGCAGAAGTCATACTTACTACCCCAAAAGGGGCAAGTGCTTATTGTGGCTCCGCATCATTGCCCTTCTGCCCCCTTCTGGTGGCTGGCAACCACGACTTCGAAGTTTGATGTGGGGAATATGTTTCATTTTTATTATCCCTGTATCAAAATCGAATATTAAATAATACGTCTGCATTGGTGAAAGTGTGTTAACAGCTTTGCATATGCTTTAAGAGTGCCGTGGACAAAGCTATCTCAGAAACAACAAATACCAAAAAAAGCCCGTGCTTCGGCCGGAGAAAAACACATCTCGAATCTAAGCTTATGCATATGCATGGAAGTTTAAAAGTGCAGCACTAATAAACAGAATTGAACATGCGACTGTGCAAAATCAATCTCAAGCAATTTGAATAAATCGCCTAACCAAATCGAATCCAAGTGCTCCGATTCACAAAGCTAAGACCTCGTACGTAGTTGCATTAGGTATAAGCCTACCTATATGGTAATGGTACTGTAACTGTAAGTTAAGATACGAGTACATGTATAAAAAAGTTTTTGCAAATTTTTTGCTGAAACAAACGAGTTTTCTGTACCAGTATATATCCCCATAATTATGAGAAACAACTCAAATATACACATGCATAGATATATACAGATGTACATATATACATATGTACATGCATATGTACAAATGTCTTTGACTGGAAATTCTTGTGGGTCAGTCAGGGCTCAACGCTTATGAAACAAACCTCAAACTTATTTGGAGTTCGGCAAGATGAACAAGTTGTGAGAATAACTGATAACCAGTTCGGTTGGATTTTAATATTTTGCCCACTATGTTGCAACCATACGCTTTTATGGGAAACCCACTTTTCGCATGAAATTTCGTAAATCTTATTATGGAGTATATATTAAGGGTATATCAAAGAGACTGAAACAATGCAGTTCAGGTTGTTTGCAAGGTCAAAAAAACAAGAAAAAACAAATTACTGATATCATTAAAGGAGGCAAGACAGAAGACTCAAGACACGAACATGTTGCGCTCATCACTTTCTGTATTATAATTAATATGAAATGTGGAGCGGTGTAGACTCGATTACGAATTTAAATAAATTACATAATGAAATTAGCAATCTGTACATCTGTGTGTACGTGCATAAGTACATATATGTACATATGTATGTAAATATTCGTATGTATAACTTTTGATGTGCTTTATAGTTGGAATGTTTTTATTTGTGTATATTAATGTTAAACGTTTTGTTAAATCTGGTCAAGGCTGATCAAAGTCTTTGGGATTTATTTTGTTTTTATTGCCGGAGTTGTCGTTTGTTGTGTGTCATCCCAAATTGTTTGCTAAGTGATAGCTTTGTGAAATACAGTCGAACCTCTCTATAACGAATCGCAAGGGGACAAAAAAAAATTCGTTATAGGAAAAATTCGTTATATAGAATTCGTAAAATGAAATTGTTTTGAAGTTTATTTTACTTTAAAATAAATAGTATTTTTGTGTGTCGGAAGCATCATTTATAGTTTGGGACTGTCCAAAATACATTTTAACCATTTTTTTTTAAGGAAATATTCGTTATAAGGAACACGAAAATTCCTTATAGAGAGATGAAAACGTACTGAAAATTGAAATAAAATTCATTGTTCTTGAAATAAACTCGTTATATAGAAAACTTCGTTACAGGGAAGTTTGTTATAGCGAAGTTTGACTGTAAAATGAAATGTCCCAGACAAACAAAAAAAAAATCCAAATTGCGAGAAATTTCGAGAAACCCATGTTGTTTTTAAATGGTAAGCCCCTATGATCCCAAATGGTTTTGGCAATGGCCTCAGAAGTTTTTTGACTCAGTGACTCGATGCAAATCTTCCAAATTGATTTTTCAGTTTTTGTAAGTCTATCAAATTAATCATTATTTTGCTGCGTATATGAAAGTGACACTTGTATTAGCTAATTGTGTAGAGCCGTTGAGCTTCTCCAAAAAAAATAATCTCCACTGTGCGGTATTGTTGTCTCAGAAACAATTAAGCAATTCGCTTTCCGGCGACGGCCTGACACATGCCATCACAACAAAAAAGAGCAGAGCATCCTCAAAAGCATAAGAAACTGGGTTCCACACGACACTTGGCAAAGGTGTAAGGCCAGGCATAGGGTAATTGGCATAAAACAGGCACATAACTTGGCGAAATATTTAGTGTAGCAACGCCAAAATATTTTTCCATCTTAACGGATTTAAAAAAAGCGCGTCTTTAGTTGATTTTTGGCTATGATGTAAAGCCGAGGCAAGCAAACAATGGCCCTATGAGAGCATCGCCATAGTAAATGAAAACAACTGTTCCACAAAAATTGGTAAATAAAATCCTAGGTAAATATAGTTTTCTTTCTTTCATTAAAGTTGCGAATGCTGGAAATCAAAAGTCTTTTAGTTCCCATAGGAATTTTTTGATTTTTTGACTTTCACTGAACTTCTTTATTCTAAGCTGGGCTACTTTGCGGATGGGATCATGTTATTTGGCAAAGCACTGAATAGTGAAAACACCTCTTAAAATACTTTGCAGGTGGAGATTTTGATAACTGTCTGAGAGGCTCTTGCCACATGCTCTTCGGCCAATTTGGGGAAGTTGTTAAAAAAAAAGAGCTTTGATTTGTACCATATATGTATGGCGTATGGTCGTATGGCGATTGGTGCGCCCGTTTGCTGTAGCTAAATGTGTGCAAGCGTCGTCGTTGTGTTGTCGTCGATGGGGGTTTTCTGAGCGCCGCCTGAAACGCCTGCACTTTCGTTTTCTTTGAGCGCATTCAACCTGATATTGCATTGACTGAATGATAATGACGAAACACGTAATAATGATCTTGCCACCAGTTGCCAGCCCAGCCTGCAGCCGACAGCTGCAACTGGTTGCCTTTGCAGTGAAACACAGCGCAAGTATGCCTCAATCGTTGTGTTCGAAAGCCATCGAGCGCATGCTTTTAAGTAGTTGTGCTCCTCCTGGACTGCACTTTTTAAAAATAAACAAAGCTTTGAAAAATACCGTTGGAATAAAATCGGCTTCTGTAAGTTCGGTACAGAGGCTAACTCGACTCCGATACGCAAATACTTGTACTACCCTCAGAAAAAAGTGAAAGCCGCATACCATTTAATTAATTATGATTTTTTTATTGATTTAACCTACACTTACATTCGTAATAAGTACTACCTATGCTTATTATTTTGTATGTGAGCACCGGCTGACGCCTCGTCTGATACCGTAACCAATTAAAAGCAAAACTCAAAACGAAACACTTTTATCCCTTTTGTTTTCGTTACGCACTCTGCGTCTGCTAAACGGTTTTGGGGTTTTCGGCTCTCATGTGCATACGCATAAAAGAGATAACCGTGCTTACGTTACGACATCGATTTGATGACACGCACGTACTATACATATATGTATGTATGTATGTACATATGTATGTATGTATATATGTATATTTAATCACTTTGCCCAAACCGCTTGTTCACTTGGTCAACTGCACTATGGCGATGCGAACTATGGTATCGAACGTGTCGCGCATAAACTGTAGATCGTAAATCTTATCGAGCGGTTACACTATGTAACAAATCTTTTTTCAACATATGTACATGTGTATGGTATGTACATATGTATGTACGTAGATAGTTACATACACATATTTGAAGGAAAAAGCGAGAATTGTATTTGTCACCAAGAGAAAACCAAAATTTGTTGACTTCAACAATAACTATATAATTTTCATATGTTTTACATCTTTATAAATGTACAACATTGGGTATATGCCACACCCATAATAATACTTTAATTCTTTTGCCCAAATGACTATAATAATTCCACTGAGAAAATCTAAAGTATTTCATTTTGCAATAAGAGCAACAAATTAATTGCACGGCAGAAGCATTTTTGGACTAGATAGTTTCTAGCACTTTTGGCAGTCCCGTTCTGCCTTGAGCTCAATGCTTACATTACTTGCAAAGTTAACCATTCATTTTCAATTCGCTCACATGAAATAAAATAACATGGTGTTGCGCGTAAATAAGTTTTTTATTCATTGGCAGTTGTAGCAACCAAAATATTTATTTAGTGCAATTTAGTTTGTAAGTTGTTTTAAGATTATTCGGAGAGTACAAGGTTGTAGTGGTGCTAAACATCTAGAGCAATAGATTTCGATTCTTTCAAATTCTTGTAACCTCTTCACCCCCTCGATCTCGTAAATCGGGAGAAACCTATGTGATTATATTTAACTTGACTATGTTTTGACAAAATTACATATTACCAGTAATAGAAAACATAAGGGAGAAAGTTGTAAGCCGCTTGAAAGGCCGCGGTTTTATTTTATACCCGGTAGTCAGTCAGATATATACTGACTGTGTATACGATTTATGTAATTTATATTCACACCAACGAAGTAAATAGCATTTTGGGAATATCGTCCATGGGAAATTATTTTCTTTATTCTGGGTATAATAATGATCCTATCTGATCATTCTCTATAAATCAGTTTTTTTTTATTTCGCGCATCTTCAAAATAATATTTGACACAGATTTTCGTCTCTTGGGCCTGGCGAAAGGGCGCAGGGCGAAATTTTGAAGTTCACTTGTAACTGAATACAACATTTTGTTGCTCCCAGCTCTTGTAGTCTCTGAGATCGAGGCGTTGCATAAGAATTAAATTAAAGAAATTAAAGAATCATGGCGATTTTCAACGCTTATGTGAAATCAGAAATCTTGCGTCATTTCTTGTGTCTCTTTTTGCTAATTCGAAAGCTGAAATCAATTATATTTATTCGCGTAAGTCGCTGGTACTTGTACATATGTTAAGGGCATTCGATTTAGACCTCTTTAAGTAGAACCGAAGTCTGCCCTGTGGCACAAGTTAAGTGGAATTCCAGTTTATTGCCTGTTGACTTTTTGCTGACACTGTGCGTAAGCGCTCATTAGTTAAAAATTCCTTTTAGCAGTGAGAACACAACAATTATATGTACATTATAAAATGTTCGGTCGTGTACTAAACGCTCGATTAAGTGACTTAAACATCATGCGCATGTGGCTGGCTCATATCAAATCTATAAAGTCTGGGAACGTGCGTGTTTGCGTTCCAAATACTAATCTGAAGTCGCGGCATACGGTTTAGAAGTTCCACGAAGTTCTTATTAGTTAGCAAAGCTGACCATCATATTTGTTTCCCTTGCAGCGACATGCTTCGAACTGTCGGCTTGTTGTTGATCCTTTGTACCTGCTGCACACTTGCAGCGGACATTCTAATGGCTACACAAGGTAAGAGTTTCAAATGAATAAACGGTGTATTTCTACATATGTACCTTTAATCCATTCAAAAATACCTAGATCATTTTGTATTCATATTTTATTGATTTTCATAACAGATAGACTAATTTTAAGATTGAAGAAACTTTAATTGCTGAAAATTATTACAGGTGGAACAAAATCACACAAGATACCATTTTGGGAGCTGGCCAAGGGATTAATAGCCAGGTGCGTATTCTTAATAGATTTCATACCAGGTCCAAAAAGCGTATTAAAATCAGGGTTGAACCTTGCCAATTTAAACACAATATTACACGAAACTTAGCTTACCGAATGGGATTGATCACGATGGCCAGACGGATAAATATATCCCTGACTTACATCATTCAATGAAAAATTAACATTAATCAAGGTTGATTCTAAAAGGGAAACATTTTGACAGCGTGGCCGAGGGAAGGGGGAATATTTCTATTGTATTACTCCCCTTTTGTTTGAGTTCCTTTTGAACTGACATTATTTATTACGATGAGTCGCGACACTGAATTTAAAGTAGAAAATTCGCATCATTCGTAAATGTTGTTAGGAATTAGACAACTAGGTCCCACAGTGAATTATGGTGAAGCAACGAGTTTCGGAAATTGTTTGTCATTTTTATACGTAATATTCTAAAATTATACCGCATAGAATCAAAACGTACGACGTATGTTTTTATGTAGCGTACACAGATGTTATCGAAATTAGAACAATATAAGTATAGCTGTCAGTAAAAAAAATCAGTTAAAAAGCCAATTACAAAAAACATATTATGTTTCTAAACATAATATATAATATAAATACATATATAATATATATATAATAATATACATAATATAAAAGAAACAAACGAACTTGAAGGGCGAATAAATTTCCCTTGTGACTATTTTATTTGTTTCTATTATTATTATATTGTAAATTTATAATTTCGTATTCTGCTAACATACAACTTTTCTTTTCTTGATTCCAGGGGGCATAATATTACCTTTCTAAATGGGTTCCCCGCAGATTTTCATATTGAAGGCCTGCAGGAGGTGACACCAGCTGGCCTGGTTGAATACATTCAGAACTATACGAATTGGGATCTTTTGGGTTCACGAATGGCTGGAGAAATGCCTATCAAGCCGTGGGATGGTCTTCGATATGCTTTTGAGGTAAGCGGATTGTGAATGTTTTTTTAGTTAGGTTGTACAAATCACAGGAAAAAGCATCATATTCTTTATACCAATAACCTCTGTGTTTTAAAGTGATTTGAGTAATAACTTGGACAGACCTTGACTCTTTGCTAAACAAAATATCATGATTTCAAACACAACAATAGGACGTTACTTTACTGATACTTGCGATACTTTTCTTTTCTAATGGGAAACTCATATGGATTTCATCTTTCTGGACATGTCATTGTTCAGATCAGGAAGCAACTGATCGCAACTTTTTCTGAAATATATTTGCGTAAAAAGTATAGGCCTTCCGAAAATGGGGTGAAATATTGATTTGCTTTTGTGTCAAAAAAGTAGGCACACCACATTTGGCTGGCATTGGTTAAATAATGTCCAATATTAAGGTGTTCTTTCTGTGTGTATATAATTCGAAAGTTTTAGTTGATTAATAAAAACGGGTTTATATACATAACATTTGCTGTGAATTGTTACCAATTCTCGTATTATCCCTAAGATCTATAAGGAGGTAAGGATATAAAAATGTTATGCCGATTAGGAATAAATACAGTCACATGTATATACATATATATGTATGTAATCGGACTACCTTTTACTCTATGTGTAATTTGTATGCATTTGACATGAATTTGATAAAATTGTAACATCAGTAGAGCGGATTAAATTTATTTTTAATCTTTTGTCGACAGTCGTGTGATGCTATGCTTGGAGATGCGGAAACCAAAGATTTGGCGAACCGTAGCTTTGATCTAGCCATATTGGACGGAGCATTTCCAGAGTGTGTGCTCGGACTGGTACATCAATACAAAATTCCATTCATGTACATAAATACTGTAGGCTTCTACACCGGAAGTCTCTCCGTAGCGGGGAATCCCATAAGTTATGCCATAACTCCGAATTTTTACTCGCGCTTCACGGATACCATGAGCCTATACGAGCGGGCAATCAATACGGGAATGCAGATCGGACAAAACCTAATGCACATGGTGAGTGAGGTCTTCGCACGGCTCTACAGTGTCACTGTATTCTCAATTTTTTCTACAGTATGTTATACGGAGAACGCATCACGTCATGCGTGAACATTTGGGCTCCCACATACCACATCCCTACGAGATGTCACGCAATGTAAGCTTTATTCTGCAAAATGGCCATGTAGTGGTGTCATATCCCAGAGCTCTCAATCCTAATGTAGCAGAGGTTGCTTGCATACATTGCAAGCCAGCTCGAAAACTTCCCAAGGACTTGGAGGACTTCATTGGGGCCTCCGGAGCCTCTGGCTTCATTTACGTGTCGATGGGGTCTTCGGTAAAGGCTGCCAACATGCCAGAGTTGTTGCGTCGTATGCTAGTCAAGACTTTTGCCCGCCTCCCCTATCATGTGTTATGGAAATACGAAGGCAGCTCCGCAGATATGCAGGACCTGACATCTAATGTGAAACTATCACGATGGTTGCCGCAGCAGGACATTCTGGGCCATTCAAAGCTGCGCGCTTTTGTCACTCATGGGGGCTTATTGAGCATGTTTGAAACAGTCTATCATGGAGTGCCCGTAGTAACAATGCCTGTTTTTTGCGATCATGATGTAAACTCCGCTAAGGCTGAGGCCGATGGCTACGCTATTAAGTTAGACTTGGAGACGCTATCGACCAATAAGCTCTACAAGGCCATTATGAAAGTGATACACGATTCCCGGTACAGAAGCGCTGCCAGATATCGTCAGAACCTCTTGCTTGATCAGCGCTCGACAGCCCTTGAGACTGCCATTTACTGGACGGAGTATGTGCTCCGCCATAAGGGCGCCTACCATCTTCAAGCTCCAGCCCGCAATATGCAGTGAGTGAAATACATACACATGTCCCTCTCACCCTTATCACAAATATTGAAACCCTTTCCACCTACCTTTTTATCCTCAGCTGGTCTCAATATTATCTACTAGATGTTCTCTTTGTTTATCTTCTTGCCTTGTATGGACTCTTCTTGTTAATCAAGCGCCTCGACTTCCGTTCTGAGAAGCTGCGCAGCCTACACGTGCCTTCGAAAACCGCAGCGCCTTCAGCAGGCAAAACAAAGGCGAAGAAGCTGTAGCTGGAACCTACCCTTAGATAAATGATTAGCCGTACAACAGTTTAAAGTAGTATTTAAAGTAGTGTTTTGTTGTGATGTGCGTACGAAAAGGCTTAAACTTGAACCTTGTAAATATTTACTTTATTTATAATGACCGAAAATTACTTTTCCAATAGCCTAGAAAAAATTTGATCATGGAAAATTGAAACCAAAGTCTGCAAAACAAAATGTCGAGAAAAGTTGAAACGAAATAAAGCTTAAATCATAAGTGTTTAATTGTAAAACATCTTATTTAAATTTTTTTCTGGTGGCCTAATTCCTTGGAGTCAAACAAATGCGCAATGATGCTATTACGGGTTTAGGGTAGACCACTATCCACCACCATGCCGAAAGGGCCTATGACAATGTGAATCCATCGGAGGAATTTCTAGAACTTGAAGGGACTGAGAAAAGGAAATTACAAAATAATTCGTATTCTACGTAATACTATGCTTCGGCCGGCATCTATTTGGTTACTCTAAAAGTGTTTGATGTAAACGTAAAAAGTAGTCGTTATGACCTAAAATGACGGTCCAGATTAAATTCATTCAAGAATTTTTCAGAAAGGGTCATACAAAAACATACAAAAATTGGTAGCTCAATAAATTATGCCATAAAACAGCCCTGTGAAGCTTCTTAAAGTTTCGAAGATACTAAACATTAAATTAAAATTAAAATTAAAGAAGCTAAAGAACTTAGATGCATGTTAGTTTTTTTACCCTTGAAAGTAAATTTTCTATGGATCCAAAAGATTAACAATAATAAAGAGACACATATTTTCTAATTATTGCAATATACGGAAAAGTCTCGACTATAAACATTGAAAAATTTATGAAATGGAATATAATAGAATATTAGATTCAAAAATTGTACAATATCTTTCCTTTAATGAGGCTTGGACTGCTAACTCCAACGCCCTCTTACAAAGTTCTTAAATTAGATGTTGTATTTACATGCTTCGTAGACCTTACTATACTATTATATCGAACGCTGTATATCAAAGTTGTCTATTAAGATATGTTTATGTAACTAAATGTGGGGATAACACAAAAAAGCTTTAAAAAATTAGCCGAAAATACTATTGTTACGTTCCTATTTCGGATTAAAGAACGGAGACAGAGAGTTATTTTTCTTCTTGAATATCGAGACTATTACCAAAGGACTTTGTGTGTTGTTCCAAACAACAACGAGCTGAAAGTGACAGCTTACAGTATATTCCGGTGTGACAACAATAGTCAGCTCAGCCTACTTAATCTTCCCAATCGTTACACTATATTCTGCGTTAAAAAAATTTCCGATCCAGAAAATCACACCTGTGTGTCCCCTTAAGACACCTTTACAGGCAGACAAACCAGTAAAATTGAGAATATGGATCTACTGTTTAATATTTATTTGTATATTAAGTTTTGAATTTGGCATTATATCATTGGATATGATCAACGAACCACATAAAGATGTACGTGTACGTTATTCATTGGCTTTCACGCTGCTTAAAATTAAAGTTTCGAGAATTAGGATTATGTAATTTTTATGGGCAGAAAATGGAAGTGTTTTTTACAACATTTTGACTCAAACTATTCTTTAAATAATCTGTTGACTATAACATGTACTATATGTACAATTGTGTTATGTACATATTTAAAAATTAATAAGGTTAATATAGGTTGAAAATCAATCAGTCAAATCAGAAGATCATTGAATAAATCATGAAACGCATTTGCTCTCGATAGGAGAATCCTCTAGTCAAGTTCAGCTTCCTTATAAAGCGTTTGCATTTCCCTGCCACGCATTAGAGGTCCAGCCTCACGCATGTCCTCGATCTCTACCTCTTTGAAGGATGTCTGACTGGTGGCCTCTCTGATGAGCAAAACCGGATGGTGATCCTCAGATGGATGCTCGGTCGTTCGCGGCAACTGTAATACCGTTGACGTACCCATCGATGCTGAAGTGCTGAAAGGATAATTTTGGTAATTGCATGCCCAATATCGATGGGAAGGTAATGCTAATTCTTACTTGAGGGAGTAGGTCGAACGATAAAGCGGCGGAGGAGTGTTCATTCCCAATGTTGCATAAGCTGCTGCGGCTGCTGCAGCTGCCGGATGCGCACTGGGATGATAGATGAAGGCGTACTCGTTTAGCGATGTCAGATATGATGGCGGCGGTTGCCGATGCTGGAACTCTGGGTACAAATAGCTGCCGGGAAGAAGGCGGTTGTTGCAGTGTGGGCTGTTGCAGTTGCGACAGGTTTCCATTCGTCGAAAGCAGGGACAGTCATCAACGTCATCGGGTAGACTCAGACGCCAAATAGCGCCCGATATCACCAACAGCGAGACCCCAATGCCAATCATCAAGAGAGCCGCACTTAGATACTGGGTGGAATGTTCTATCAGGCCCGTGCTGCCAAGAACTATGCCACCAAGTGTGCATGCCACGCCACCAAGTGCAAATATACCTATTACGAAAGGCAGCGAAGGACGTGCGAACCACTTTCGAAAACTGTAGCTCACAGCCGGATTCCCCGAAGATTCAGCTGCACTGGACATGTTGATGTTTGTACTGACCAAGTTGCTGCTGGCTTCAACGCTGCTACCGGCCAGCGGTACAGCCATTTCAAAGAGACTGCTGAAAAGAGCGAGGACACACATTAGTTTTGTTTTAAGAAGCTGGAAATCTACCTGTTGCGTCCTAAATGTACCCAATCTAACTAGCCCTTAGGTAGCACCCCTAGCAGGTAGATAGCGGCCGGTTCCACTCACATTGCCTTATCTTCTGGGATCTTGGTGACTCTCGCTACATGTACATATGTTTCATTTGTAACATCGATTCCTATTGATCGTTTTTGAAACTCTACTCGCACAAAACAAAAAATTTTAGGCAAGTGGTATACATTTTGTAATCTTCCACGTTGCACCTGTCTGCTCCAAAACCATCCCTAACTTTTATATCTGTTCTTATTTTGAAACTGTGTATCATCTGCTGTACATTTGATTTGGTGTTTATTTTTTAAGAGTTTGAGAATAGAAGAAGAATAGATATACATATTTCATTTTTAAAATGTAAGTTTTTTAATATTACGCGGAGTATTTGTCCAACTTTTTTTTGTGTACATACAGCTTCCAGAAACTAGGAATCCGACTTGATTTCCGGTTCGACCAGGATAATGACCCGAAACATTCGTCCGGAATAGTGCAGTCCTGGCTTATCTGGAACTGCCCCCACTTGATGATTCCCCCAGCCCAGTCTCCAGACTTAAATGTTATTGAAAATTTGTGGGCTGCGCTGGAGAAAAACACCCAGAATCACAGGATTTCTGGCAAAAATGACCTTAGAAAAGCTCTGCTGGAGGAATGGAACAAAATAAGCGCGAAAAGCACTCGGAAGCTGGTCTCTTCCATGAATAGTAGGTTAAAAGCCGGAATAAAGGTTAGGGGATTACATACTAAGTATTAAAATACCTTTTAAACCTTTTATTCGACTAATATTAAATTAGTTTGTGGATGGATCTTTTTGGCTTTGACCTGTATTTAAGATATATTTTGAGTTTTTATTTTATTTTTAGACTGAGCAATATTTAATCAGCAAATAAAGTTCCTTTTTTAACTGTGATAAAACATACAACAAACGGGCGTTTAAACATTTTTGGTTTTTCGTCTATTTTAAAATTTGTAGCACTTTAAACTTTTTATTTGCCACTGGATCGTTTTGGCTTTGAGCCACTGTATGTATGTATGCATAACGTAGTTTGCAGCTTAACTTGAGCCAACAAATGCCACTCGAATTCACGATTCCTTAAAGAGCAATGAAGTTCAGATGCAGGGCTTTGAAAGGGGTTTATTTATTGAGTAACCCTTCAATAGTCACGAGCCAAATCTTTAATACCCGGCTAAGAAAAAGTTAACGAGCCTTAGAACTCTTTTATAAGCTAGTCTACTCTACCCTGATCATTGGTGTTGGCTAAAGGAAATTTGTCTTTTCTTTATCGTTTGTCTTTTCTTCATTAAAGCTTAATTTAAGCTGAGCCACATACATCGGTACACTACCGCAGTAGCTGTATTAATAATGTTAATAACCCTTCCAAAAATTGGTTAAGCTGATACAATTGTCGGAGCTTTCACTAAAAGAATATACAATATATATAATATATATATACATATGTGTGTATTTGCATATGCACATTGGTAAGAGTAGTCTCCTTGTACACATTAGCTTATCGAGTGTTGACCGACACAGCCACAAATGTGAAACTCGAACTGACTATTGATGAACTTCCGTCCCTCGCTTCGCTTTTGGCGGTGTCAAATAACAACCACTAAGAATGCAATGTCATAGTGGTACATATTGGGACTGCAGTAAAAGAAACCGTTTGAATGTATTCAAGCTGAACAAAATTAAGAAGCGGTGACAGCATGTTCAAATATAAATATTTTAATTTTAAGATTTTTAAGACTCAATTAAATAGAATTCGTAACTCAGATACGCACATAAGAAAAATCAGAATTATGATTAAAGTTAAGATTTTGTTGAACTTTTATTTAATAAAACAAAAGAGGTCCCTAATAGTTGGGGGTATATTGAAATTATATAATTTCGCACTGTTCTTGTATTAAATCGACTATCAATTTGAAGGTTACATTGAAATATTCAACCAAATTGCTTTAAAAATTAGCAAATGAGACACACATATGGACATGGTTGAGTACACAGTCAATATATGAATAATATATGCATTGGATTTGGTTCGGTTTTGTTTTGGGAAGTCATATTCTGCAGTGCAGAACTGTCACTTGAAAGATATTTAGTCAGTTTTCTGTCTGCTTAAGTTACCTTCGCGGGTGATGCAGATGGTGATGCTGATGTAGATGTCCGACTGCCACGTTGCCCATTACCGGGCGCTGCTGACAGTATTGGTGATACTCTAAATAGTTAGCTGGGTCGGATCCTGTCGCTTGCACAGGATTGCCAGTTACAAATTGCGATGAGATGACTGGGCCCGTCAACTGTGCATTCGCTGGGACGCCACTGTTTCTATGGTGGCGGTCCAGAAAAATTGCCGTGTATTGTGGAGGATATCCTTCTGCCACAGACGTTGCTGTGGGCGAACGAGACCCGAGTCCATTGGTGGAGCACTTGGTCTTGGCCTTGGCTTTGTTCGCCTTCCGCTGCATGCGCTTGCCTTCCCTGGACTCTGTGTCCGTCCGCGAACAGGCGCTCGTGTCAAGCATGTCTAGAGCACGATTTTGAGCTGGTGCTGGAACGCACAGAGAAGTTGGGATCTGCAATTCACTGTAGGTGCTAGACTCCAGTATGTTGCTCTCTGAAGTGGTTCGATTCAACACGAATTGGTCAAATTCAGACTCTTCCTCGCGTTCTCTTTGCTGAATTTCCAGAAGCGATGAATGTTCCTCTAACGATTCGTTTTCATTAATGCTTGGACTAACGTTGTTAAGTGCGCTGGACCTCGATATATCACAGGGACTTCGATTGTTGTAGATACTATTGCTGCTCTGACTGTAACTAATTACTATTTCCGGTACAACAAAGTGCGACTGATTGCTTAGGAACTGGACCTTTTCATGAGAGTGCTCACAGCTCATGGAGCCCAGCATTGTGCCGTTTTCGAAAACAACTGGTGTTGGTGGCGTAGATGTCGATGCCATCATACAAATTGTAGATTTTTGAAACAGAAATCACTTATAAATCACAATCACTTATAAAGCCTTTCGCTTTTTTTCACTGTGGTCTCTGTATTCCAAACTCTGAACCAACTATGCAATTCATTATTTTCAGAAATGCAGCCACAGCCCATTCAGATAACACACC
The DNA here is from genome assembly GCA_035041765.1 of Drosophila algonquin. NCBI lineage: Eukaryota > Metazoa > Arthropoda > Insecta > Diptera > Drosophilidae > Drosophila > Drosophila algonquin. The sequence goes on along the minus strand of JAWNKY010000206.1, from coordinate 196,395 downwards.
ATTCACTATTGATATCTCGACTTGCTTCTCGGGCATATTATATTATTTCATATTATTCACCACTGAAGAAACTGCTGCCGACCACGATCACAAGCACCAGCACCGAATTTTGTATTTCAACCTCTCAGGTCCACGCACCGCCAAAAATTGATTTGTATTTTGTATTGTTGCCTGTTGTGAGTCTACGGCTTCTCTTACTTCAGGTTTTTCAACTTTTCCTGCTGGTCGACGCTGACGCTGTACAGTGGGTAAAACGACTAATCTGGCGTATAAAAATTAACATCTTCGTTTTTTCCTATGAGTATTATTTTTTGTGCATGCAATTTTTCTTTTTAGTTTTGTAAATTGTAAATACATTTTTAAAATCATCAAATTATTTGTAAAGACTAGTACAAGATATAAAATATTTTTCAGAATCATTTCAATTTATCGGATAAAAAAGTTGACTACCAACTGATACTATTTTTAGAATAGACAAAACCAAATATTTTTAGATAAACTCTACAAAGGAATATCTAAGACCGAAATATTGAACGTTAAAGTTATTGTTATTCGGATAGATTACAAGCAAATAGCTAAATTTGAAAATTGAATTAATATACATATGTAAGCTAGATTACCTGTTTTACCCACTGTGCGCTGACTTCAATGGCGTCGGTATTGTATTGTGCTTCAAATTTCCAACAACCACCACCATACCATCACCACCGACATCGGCTTCTGCGCTGGTGACTTGAAATGGATAATATGATGCATCTCACTGCAGCTGTAAGAGTATACACAGATACACCCTCATACTCACCCTCGCTAATGTACCCAGAGATGAGTCTGCTCGCTTACTCGCTTGCTCGCTCTCTCTCACTCTCTCTCTCTCTCTCTCTCTCACTCTCGCTCTCCCTCTCACTAGCTATTGCTCTCGGAATGACTTCGGGCGCTGATTTGGTGCTGCAGATGTTAGAAGTGCCTTAAAAGTAACATTAAAATAGATACGTCTGCGTAGTAATGCACAGAAAGAAACAATATCGAAAAAAATGTTAGCCTAAAATAAAACTATCAATTTTGTATCTTTTCTTCAGAACTTATTCCCTTACTTAATCAGGTCATTTTTATCTAGAGAAAATTTCAAATGAAATTTGTCAATGTGCTTCTTGAATTCCAATCTAACATCCCTCCTGTCAAAAACTAAAGTGAAGAAACTAAAAACCCCGAAGGGTTTTGTGAGCTTATTTAGTATACCATTGCAGAGGCGAAACAAAATTTCAACTTTAAGCCGGAAATTGATTCTGGTGATTATTCTAACTTTGGCTCCACAGGAAGTCAAAATAGTAACTAGTTTTTAAAAGCTGTTCTCATTATGCAGAGCATCAACTTTTCAAATTCATGCGGGGAGGGGGGATCTTTCGGCGACTTGTGAATTTAGATCGCACTTGTCATGAGAGATGAGAAAAACACAACATAGAAAGAAACCACGACAGCATTTTGTTAAGCTTCTATCCGCCTAATGATTACTTATGTAAACTACTTTTTCGCTACTGTTTTTTGTTACGCTACGTCTGTCTCTCTCTTACGCCTCTCACAATAACAACAGCCGGAGAGAGAGAAAGAGAAAGAGAGAATGAGTAAGCACGTGGAAGTGGTGGTTTAATACATTATTTCCTTCATTCTGGCTATAATTCGCGCTCTGATTTATGTTGGAAATGGTAATGTTCTATGGTTGTGAATGCCACAGATTTTAGTCCTTTATGGCGGCGGAAGAGGGCGTGCCGAAATTTTGAATTACACTTGTAATAGTTTAATAGCACAGAAGTCTGGTTGCTCTTGCGCTAAGATCTGTCGAACGGACAAGCGGACAAAGTTTTATAAAGGGATTGATGCTGATACACATACACCACAAAACTAAGTACGTATGGTATACTCGTGTCCTTAAACTCTTCAAGTGCCGGGTATAAATAGATCATTACTATGTTTGTTCCGTTCGCATTGGGATCGAATATCAATCTCAGAGTGGGAGTGAAAAATATAATATATGTAACTGCGCCACCAACTGAAATTTGAATCTTACAAGTTTTGTATTATTTCTATTATTTTACTTAACGTTTCCTATTCTCTAACTTTATAAACTGTTGTGCGGACTTTCATTTTACTAAGGCGCGATCAAACTTTACACACCACGTGCTTTACATACCCAAGAAAGATGAATATAGATACATAAATCGATGCATAAAGCTATGAGTTGGTAAATCTTAATCTGTCAGAACAAACGCACATTCCTTGTTGTTTTTTATCGTTCTTTATGTGTGTGCTGGTAAAAGTATCAGAACTTCGGCACAAAGGATCTCTTGACTGAACCACAGCCCTAACAAGAGCTAGTCTAGAGCTGTATGTGTGTGTATGTATAATAATAAATATTGTCTGATAATTTTATGAATAGCCAAATGGGAGAAATGTTCCAGGCTATACACAAAAGACAACAGATCACATCAGTGCCCACATCAGCCTTTCATATCCCAAAATGGGAAAGATAAAAGCCGACTTAAGAAAAAAAACATCTGCTGCAAAGCAATCTAAAAATGCATTCCCAAAATTCAGGCGGTAAATGGATGAGGATGACGGGACGAATAGAACATAAAGAAACAATAGGTAGAAGCAAACAAATGTGTGCCACAAAATGAAGCATATAGAAATTGTATACGCCTGATTTAGCAGCGTGGCTGCCATTACATAGGAAGCAAAATGAGGCTGTCAGACAGCGGATTGAACCGTGCACAAGCCGCTTTCTGCGTGAGTTGAGGTATCAAATTGTGTCTGGTCTTTGAATCCTTGAGACAGATCCTGGATTTTTGTGGAGTAGTGCGGAGCAGGCAAAAAGGCAAATGAGTTTCCGATTCATATGACGATCGACCAGCGGCCCAGTCATAACTTTGGCGCATAGCGGGCGTCATTTCAAGAGATGATTTTCAAAAACAAATAATGAAGTCGTTGGATCGCTTTATTAACAAATTTCACATTATAAAATCGAGATTTCCCATGAGGGTATCGTCTTTATATAACAGATTGCCTATTTTCACTTTCCTACCAAGCATTTTTAAATTAAATATGTACAGCTCGCAGAAGGAATCATCTCCGATGCCATCTCATGCCGAGAGGCACAAACCGAGCCTACATATCTGTGCAATATGCACTTTTAGCCGGCCAGCTGTTTCCTCAGTTTTTTTAGCGTATGCCTTTGCGTATACCTTGCTCAATTACTAAAGCAAACAATTCAAATAAAGGGAATATATGTACCTGAGTTCTTTTCTTCAGTTTTTTTTTTTTAATATTTCCCTAATGCAGTGGGTAAATGGGAATATCAATCAGACAGACGGCAGCTAATTGACTTTTTCTACAGAAGGGACAAGGAAGTCTTTGTTGCATATGGATGCCATTCAGCTGCTTTCATCGAAGGTCAGTGTCATATTTGCGAGCTGACGATATTAGAAAGCGAACCACTTTTTATACCCGGTACTCGAAGAGTTTAAGGGTATATTAGATTTGTGGGGATAACGGTTGTGTGTAACGCCCAGAAGGAAGCGTTTCCGACCCCATAAAGTATATATATTCTTGATCAGCATCAATAGCCGAGTCGATATAGCCATGTCTGTCTGTCCGTCTGTCCGTCCGTCCGTCTGTCCGTCTGTCCGTCCGTCCGTCTGTCCGTCTGTCCGTATTCATTTGCGCCTATATCTCATAGACTATTAAAGCTACAGTAACCAAGTTTTGTATTCAGTCTCCTGTGTTCTCACACTACTCAAAGTGTATTTCAAAATTTCGCCCCGTCCCTTTCCGCCCCCACAAAGGACGAAAGTCTGTGGCATACACAATTTTGAAGATACGAGAAAACTAAAAACGCATAATCATAAAGAATGACCATTTCTATTAGAGTGTTGAATCTGGATCAGATCGGATCATTATTATAGCTACAATGAAGAAAAGCATTTCGAAATTCATCGTTCCCTCTCGCTCTCTCTCACACGCGACCCCATCTGCTTTGCCCATTCGTATTTTTTGACGCCTAGTTCTCAGAGACTATAAGAGCTAGAGCAACCAATCTTTCTATCCAAGCTCCTGTGATATCAAACCAGCGCACGAGTTTGTTTCAAAAATTTGCCACGCCTCCTTCCGCCCCCACAAAGGACGAAAATCTGTGGAATCCACAATTTTTAAGGTACGAGAAAACCAAAAACGCAGAATCATGGAAAATTACCATATCTACCAGATTGCCGAATCTAGATCAGGTGGGATCAATATTATGGCCAGAAGAAACAAATTAAATTTCAGTGGCTACGCAACGCCTGCCAAGCGCTGACTCATGCCCTCTCTCTCTCTCTCTCTGTCCTAAACACTTGTACGTCTCAAATACATATGTAGTTATACATGTCATGTAGAAATTTAGAAGCAGATGTAAAAATCATATGCAAACAAAATCGGAAACATGTAATATATTCCAAAAATGTACTTCATTTTTTGAAATATTATTTTTTGCCCAAAATTTAATTTTTCCCTTTTGCGAACATTGCTCATATATGTATGTATGTGTATACTGACTGAGTACCGGGTATAAGGTAGAGCCGCGGCCTTTGCCGCAGCTCACAACGTTCCCCCTCGTATGTGTGTACATATGAACGAGCATGTATGAAGTTACTATCATAACGAACGATTTTCAAGTGTACTGAAGGCTATCGGCTTGAATCTATTTTTTTCTCTTTTTTACTTATGTAAATATGTATGTATGTGTGCATGTGTTGCATGTTTGTCTTATTTCCTTTCACAAAAACGGTGTAGATTTCGGCTGTCCCAATTTTTTTTAGGATCATTTACATAGGAATGTCCATATGTATGTATATAAGGTTATTCTGAACCATTAATAAGCAGGAAACTGCAGTTGATTGCCTTCTAAAGTGAAATCCGAAACCACAAGTCATTCTAAGAGAAGGCGTTTGGGCAGGATGTGTGTCCTGGCGGTCGGCGAGAATAGTGAGTATGTGTTGAATTCTGTGGTACGACAGATGGTAAAAGTATGTAGAGTATAAGAGAAAATCAATTGGCTGCCACTCTATTGCTCATCTTGGTCGTTTAATAGTGAGCGTTTGGCCCGACAGCTGAAAAATGATCCCTGTAATTATTTCGACACAACAAAAATAACTTAGTACGTTTTGAGTATATATACGGTAATTTACATTTGTATATTTAGTTCCTAAGCCAAAACATCAATCGTTGTCGGCCTTGTCCGCTGCTAATCTCCTGGACCTGGACGTGTGTAATACGTGTGTCAGTGTTCCAAATGAAGATGTTTAAAGCAAGGAACGACAGGTGCGCCTTTATTTGTTCTCTTGTGTTAGGAATAGGAAGCGGATTTTTGATTCATTTTGTTATCACAGGAGTCCAGGCAGAAATTCCGGGTGTTCTAGCTCTCATTGGTAAAGTACTGGAGGTCCAATGTGACGCATACACGAACATGACTTTATCGACTTTTGATACTGATCAAGAATAATGGAAAACAATTATTTCTGACTCTACCGGGTTATAAAAATGATTTATATATATATAAACGATATATTTACACACAAACACATCTCAGTGTAAGATGCATCTTTGAAATACAACATATTTGAGAACAATACGCAGAGAAATATACTAAACATGAAAATGGCTGCCGATCTGTGTTTATTAAAATCTGAGAGAACGAGGCTGCTCGTTTTTGGGACCTGACCTATTTACATTACTTGAAAATGACAGTACCAAAACCATGATTCTTAAATGGTTGTCTGAATCTCGTTACACGACGATCTTTATGAATCTATTTGTCATTTTGTTTTCCTTCTTTTGCGACCATCGCTTTTTTGAGATTGCAAACTAGCTTTACTAGTTTGGCGGTAGCGTTGTTTGTGATTACAGTTGCCTTTATTAAACTCTAAGCACTTTAATATTTCAACAAGTGTCATGCATTGATAGCAATGCCAATCCACCCCCATACTTTCATCCCCACAATTTAGAGCCAAATCTTCCTTTTCGTTCCTTATTGGCATTGTCTACGCAATCATATTCCAACCCCTGAAGGTAGGAAAAAATCTACTGTACTTGCTGAACGAAACCGAAATTCAATTTGAGCAAACAAAATTGAGCGGACTTTATTATTAAGCCAAGGCGGCAAATAAATTGCCATGAATTGGGAGATGCGCTCAACGTTCTGGGGGTGATAATGTTATGCCATTAAAATTGTCTCGGCCGGTATGCGAATGCTCCCAAACATTTGATAAAATTCTTATTCTATACATACATAATTGTATACCTATAGACAGAAATTACACTCTCGGCGATTCGACGAATTTTCAATTAAAACTTAAGCATACATTTTTGATTCGGGACCAGAAATAATGATCATATTCAAGTCCTTTTACGCGTTTACGCGGGGGCTCTTATCGTCAAATCAAGCCAAAAAATGTTCCATCAGAACTAATGAATTCCTAAGTGGATTGGAAGTCGTTGTAGAGTGAGATGGAATCATTAAAGATGCATATTAGAGTACATTGGAAAGCAGATCAGATCGATAAATATAAATATGGAGGGACGGATGAGGGACACGCTGCTGTTAATCTAGTGGACTCTACATTTGTCACGTCTTCCATCACAACAGGGGGTAGACTCAGTTTCCACCCTGTTTTGAGTGCGTATCTCCTTAGAGATTGTTGGGTTGTTTTGTGAATACAGACAGTTAGTGTGCTGTGGGAACCGATGCAAATGCACTTTTGTACACAACTTTTAGCTTGTCTATTATAAATAATTACGAATAAGGACGATAATAACCTTAACTTACTAGCAGAATATCAAAAATATTATTCTAATCTTTGCTTATTTATATTTACAAAAATAGAGAGACTAGAACTATGCATTTAATTTTGTCTACCCTCTATTATATCTTTATTTGTTTATATTTCTACATAGTTGGAGAAGAGTGCGGTATATTCACTATTTTGTATAATCCATAAAATTACCCTCCTACATTATAATAAATAATGGTGTTTTTTTATGTGCAAAATATTTCGTATCAATGGTCGGCTTAAAGCAGCTTTTGGAGAGATAAAACAAATTTTCAATGATTATGGCGCCCACTTGCATGAAAATACAATTTTACGTTCCCCGGCTCAGCTTTACAATTTTCGTGAGCACTGATAACGTCGCCGCCACGTGTACCACTAATGAGGATTTGTTCACTTTATTTGCGGCCTTTGCCCAAAAAAATTCTGGTGCGGGTAGCGAATGCGAAGATAAAGTAGGCTGACTACACTAGTCCACACGACATTTCCTAAGTCACCAACTATGGTAACTTCGGGTGTACCACAGGGCAGCCATCTAGGCCCCTTTCTCTTTACACTCTTTATAAATGACCTGCCTGTTAATATAGAACATACTCTCGAGTACTTGAGTATGCGGATGATGTTAAGCTCTGTGTCCAGTATAAGGACATTTCTTTTCAATCCAGGTTGCAATCCGATCTCGATAGATTTCAGTCATGGTGTTGTGCAAATTTATTTAACCTTTCCATCACTACAGTGCTTTTCTGGTTTCTTACACTCTTTATGGTGGTTCTCTGTGGTGAGAGAATTAACCGGGTTAACCTTTCCATCACTACAGTGCTTTTCTGGTTTCTTACACTCTTTATGGTGGTTCTCTGTGGTGAGAGAATTAACCGGGTTGATGATCTTGGTGTTCTATTAGATCCCAAGTTGAAGTTTTCAGAACACATTTCTACCATGGTAAATAAGGCTATGGGCGTGCTTGGGTTTATAAAGAGGTGGTCAAAGGAATTTGACGACCCCTATATAACAAAGACTCTCTACACCTCTCTAGTTTGTCCGATTTTAGAAATCGGCTCTTGTGTATGGTACCCTCAGCACAACGTACACCAGGACCGTATTGAATCAGTTCAGAAAAACATTTTACTTTTTGCTCTGCGCGGCCTCAGCTGTGAGACAGCCGTCTTACCCAAATTGATTGCTTTTGATAAACCTTCCAACCTTTTCGTAGGAAAATGCTTGGTGTGATTTTTGTGCACAACTTGACGTAGATAGCCCTAACCTGTTGAGCCGCATAAACTTCACGATTCGAATTATAATCCCCTCTACCATATCATATCTACTACTACTTCCTAGTCTAAATTACTGACACTCTCATATCTTTTTCGTAATTAGAAATTGCTTAGTTTTTTTAGGTAGATTAGTTCTACTTTTCCTCGAACACTAGTCTAACATCTATCTTTCCTGCATATCGAGTAGCGCGTTAAAATTTTGAATTAAACTTTTATTGAATTTATATCACAGGAGCTTGGATAGAAAGTTTGGTTTCTCTAGCTTTTATAGTCTCTAAGATCTATGCGCTCATTTGGACGAACGCGTAAAGCAAACGGTGTTGCGTGTGAGAGAGAGCGAGTGAGAACGATGACATTCGAAATGGTTTTCGTCATTGTGGCTATATTAATAGTGATTCCCTATAATTCTGCTTTTTTAGCTTTCTTGTACTATCAAATTGTAGTGTGGGCGGAAGGAGCGGTGCGATATTTTGGAATACACTTGTAGTAATGTGATAACACAGGAGACAGACATGGCTATATTGACTCGGCTATTGATGCTGATCAAGAATTGGGGTGTGAAACGCTTCCTTCTGGGCGTTACACACATCCGTTATCACCACAAATATAATATACCCCTATACTATACTATACCCCGTTATACCGGGTATAAAAAATATAAACTGTACATACGTAACAATTTATGCCTTTCCCCAGAAACATTTGTTATTATTTTGTTGTTGTGACAAAAGTGTTATTTTGTACCATATTGCTTAAATCCTCTTTCCTGGAAATCGAAACTTTGGAGGAGGTGAGCCAACAACAACGAGGTTGTTGGCTACAGTTAACACTGCGTTCGTTCTGTGTTTGTCTTCGTTGTGCTTAGTTTTCATTATGACCGCCATCTCACAGCTCAATAAAACTTTTTGTATATTGTTAATTAATATTTTAAGATTTTTAGAAGTTTAATTCAAGTGCCGATAGCGGCCGTGGCTCTTTCTATATACAAAAAGGTAACCTCATAGGCTTTTTACACTGGGTGCGTTATCTATCGATATCGGAAAAGACGCAGAGAAGCAGAAGAGGCGTTTACACCACAGAGTCTTTGGAAGAGGAAGACAAATTTTTTGTAGGCAAAGTAAATAATGTGCGAAAATCAACGAAATATGTCGGAAGAAGAATGGTTTCTTTTAACTGCGGTGGCGCAAAGTGAGGAGAATCTTTTGAAGTGCATGGAAGCGGTTGGGTTATCCTCAGAAAAGTTGCAATTCGTCTTGTAACTGCAACGTCCTCCTCGCGTTTGGACAATGTTGTGTGTAGATAATGTTCTTATTTCAATTAAATAATGTATTCTAAATTGCAATAGCCACGATCTGGTTCATTTTGAGAGGAAGATGTGGTATACAACTCCGACGCATTCTTTAAAGACAACTTCCGCATGAAGAGGAGTACGTTCGACGCTCTAGTGGGACTGCTGAATAATCTCCGAAAGCAGGACACTAATTTTCGACTGAATTCCCTCTGGGGAAGAGAATAGCCATAGCCCTTTATTACCTAGGATCTGCGGAATATCGTACGGTAGGGACTCTATTTGGTGTACCAAGGGCTATTGTCTGCCGCATATTACTGGAGTTTTGTCGCGAGGTAGTTGCTCAACTCGCTGACAAATATCTGCCAGCACACTTTCTTAGCCTGAGAAGATCACGGAAACAGTGAAAGGATTTAAAGAAATGGGACATGGGACAGCAAAAAATTTGAAATCAACCATATTGTTGAAATGCTTGATTTAATAATAAAATTAGTTTAAACAATTTCTTCGAAACAATACATGTATTTTTGGCCCTTTTTACTCAGTTAAAAATTTTACGCGGTAATATTTAAATTTTATTCTGAAGTTTTTTGTTGTTATTAGTGGTGATAGTTCCGCTAAAAGGCAAACAAATACGAAAATGCTGTTATGCGCAAAGAGAAACCAAAACCAATCGAATATATCGAATAAACGCATCTGCGTCGGAAAACGACGCAACTTTTTGCCACCACTAGGGCCCTATTCTAAGCCTATGTAAAAAAAACTGCGTTATTGGGAAGACGCAAAGAATCAAGACGCAGCCTCAGTGTAAACGGCACAATAAAAGTTAGTGGCGCTTTAAAAGTTATAATCAGTTCATCCCAAAAGGACTTTGCTTCTAACTGTTCGTCAGACATGTTAAATAAAAAGGTGTTGCATCTAATATGTTTGGATCTTCTTAAATCGCGCACTATTTACCGTCGTTTTGCTTCAAAATAAGTAATTGAAAAAATAATATAATAAATATAATTTATACGAAAAAAATCAGGTAAGCTGTTTTTGTTTGTCAAAAACGATGAAATAATAAAACATATAAATAACAAGAATTATTGTAAGCGAGAGACCCTTGAAATGAAAATTCGACATTTTGGTTAAAAAAGTAAAACGCCAAAGTAAGTGAAACCACTAACCATACAGTATATATACATATACTTATATATAACTGTATAGTTAGTGGTGAAACCCAGAGCCTGCCTTAATACCTTTCCTGAGTGTGGAACATATCTACTATGTATATAATAAAATACTAACAAAAAACTTGCAATATATCCTACTTTTCTTCCGTTTTGTAGATCCAATGATTCCTAGCGTGAACCGTCTAATGCTCGTCTTATCTACTACTCTTCCTCTTCTTAAATTACTGATATTCTCATATCTTTCACGCAATTAGAAATTGCTTAGTTCTTTAAGTCCGAGTTATTCTAATTTACCTCGAATATTAGTTTAAGATCTATCTATACTGCATATGCGCGATTGGTTAGGTTATCGAGTCGCTCGTCATGCGGTAGCGTCCCTCGGTCGGTTGGGCGGGAGGAGTGCTGCTCTCATGCCTGGGATCCGCTCGTAACAGCCTTCTGCTGGCGTGGCTTGGGCCACTTGATAGTGCAGTCATTGCATAACAACGTCCTGAGGAAAATGAGCTCATTATTATGGCCAGACGGAACAAATGAAGTTTTGGTGGCTACGATTGTCTATGGATATACATATCCCTTATGCTCGTGGTAAAATCTCCATCATCTGCGGCTCTACGTTGATACTTTGGGTCTCGTTTCACAATTTCATGGAGCGATTGGGCCAGGAAACTCTGAAGAAATAACATTATCTGTGTAATCAGGAGAAATACGCTTTTGTAACTAAAGCAAAATGTGTATATTTTCAGGGGTGTCCGTATCCAGTCCGTATGCGCGGTTCTTGGAACTCTTTCAACAGCTGTAGACTGTTTTTCAATCAAACCCTTTAATCGTTTCTTTAATTTTAAATAAATATAATATACTAGTGGACCCGACGAACGTTGTCTCGCCCCAATTTAACGCCTCCCGCGAGATATAAAACATATTTTTCGATTTTCCCAACGCGAACAGGCAACGTACGCGGACCGTGAAAAAAATCGAGGCTAATCCCACTGACTTCCAACGATTGGACTTGCGATTTATTGATTGTCGCAAAAGAAACTGAATGCTCTGGAAGAACTTCGAATAATCGGAATCCGAGGGATAAGGACTACACTACCCCCGAATTTGCCCTTGATGATCGTCTTCGCTTAAATCGCAATTTCAGATGAAATTCTGAACAATACCATTAGCAGCTACACTCTATCTCCGTCTGCGTCTTACCGTCTGCTGAAGCAGTCGGCACCAGCCAGGCGCAATCCCAAGACATGCATTCACCACATGCGAGCCCTGATCCCCTAGGGTATGTATAAACGTTATGTGTACAAGCACAGGTATTTGGTGGACATCTTCGGCAGCCTTACGGGTATTTTTGGTGCCTATCGCCTGCATCTAAGTCCAGCACAACTATCCCATGTGAGGCAAGATACGTCCACCCCTTCTTTATGGCCGCATATTTTACATTTTCCTTTTAAAGACTGTATTTGTATAAATATGGTGGCCTGCCCTTCTGCACCATATACCCGCGAGGAATACGGAGATATCCACAGATTATGATCGATCCCACCTTCAGCAGTAAATAATGCGTCGGAGTTGAAGCAGCATTTTGACTTAAAATCTATACTATAAATTTAGTAGAAAAAAATAGAGATTTTTTTTAAACGATAGCTAAAATATGTGTCTTTGTTTTTATACAAAAATGTCAAGTTTCGTCCAAAAATGTTTGCTTGAACGCCTATATCCTTTCATTTTCTGTCAAGAGGGGAAGGGAAGATTTTATTATAGACTAGCCAAATGAATTTAGTTTCAGGTCGTATTTTGGATTGTATCTTTAAAACAGAACGTCCGATTGCTGTTATTTTTGTTGAATATTTATTACTATACGTATGTATATGTACATATATATACATTGATATACATTGGTATATATACATATCCGGGCTATCAGCACTAACCATACAATATATTGTATATATATTGTATGGTTAGTGCTATCAGTCTAATAACGGAGGAAGAATTTGTGACATGTTTTCCCCATGGCAGTATCTGTTTTTTCAGCTAGTTAGTTTAGACTTAGTTACACTTCGCTAATCTGATGTCATAAGGCTATTGAGACTAGACTATCTCATATAAAGGAAAATACAGACTATTTCGTTACTTTTTTTTTCATGTGTACGGTATATTTTGAAAATGTGAAGGTATATTTTTGTAGATTTCTGAGAGTCTGACGGTATATTTGATTCGTAAAGCCACGGCCACACTGTACAGCTGTTGTTCGAAAAACTATTTAAGCGCGGCGACGTTCGGTTAAATATTAAAAAATTGGCAAAATGTCAGCACTTCCCAGTGAACTTCAGCAATTCTTTGCGTAAGTAAAAACAAAGGAAAACTATTTTTTTTAAATAGCTTAAAATCCTTTTGCCTGTCGCTTCTGGCGACGGACACGTTGTGCGGCAAAAAAAAGAGAAAAGAGAAGGCCTGATAAGGGACGATAGAAAAAATGGATGAATGCTTGTTTTTTTTCGTTTTATATGCACGAACATAAAGATATGCGTGTATATATCCATAACAATATCTCTAATGTACGAGTACATAAATGGGTGTGTGGGTGATTTGCATTTTATCTCGGACGGCCGGTGCCTGGAATACGATGCAAAAATGTCTTCTTGTTATCGCTTTCTTTGTTAGATGTGCGATTGGCGATGGGTGAGGGGCGAGGGGCGAATGGAAGAGGCAGAAAAAACAGCAAGAACGCACGATTGTCCATATTTTTCTAGTTCATAGAACATGTGGTTTCCTATTATTACTTTCACACGCCCATATCTGACCATAAAATGATTACTTTTTTCTAGCTTCGTTGATGGCAAGAAAGGCGATTACATAGGCGCACTAAAGACCGCTGTGGGCATTCAGTCCGTGTCGGCTTGGCCTGATAAGCGCGGCGAGATCGATCGCATGGTTGACTGGACCGCAGACAAGCTTAAGGCATTGGGCACAGAAATTGAGCTTGCGGATGTGGGCAAGCAGACCTTGCCGAGCGGCCAGGTAATTCCGTTGCCAAAGGTGCTACTGGGGACTTTGGGCAAGGACCGCACTAAGAAGACTGTCTTAGTGTATGGCCACCTCGATGTGCAGCCTGCCCTGAAGGAGGACGGTTGGGACACCGATCCTTTTGTGCTCACAGAGGTCGAAGGAAAACTGTTTGGCCGCGGAGCATCCGATGACAAGGGACCTGTCCTGTGCTGGATTCATGCGATCGAGGCATACCAAAAGCTGAATATTCCCCTGCCACTTAACATTAAGTTTGTGTTCGAGGGAATGGAGGAGAGTGGCAGCGAAGGCCTCGACGATCTGTTGATGGAACGCAAAAATGATTTCCTTGCTGATGTTGACTACGTTTGCATTTCGGACAACTACTGGCTGGGAAAGAAACGTCCCTGCCTCACCTATGGTCTCCGTGGCTTGGCATATTTCCAGGTAGAGGTAGAATGTGCCACTAAGGATCTGCATAGTGGAGTTTTCGGTGGCACCGTTCATGAAGCAATGCCAGATCTTTGCTACTTGCTCAGCGTACTCGTCGACAAGGACACGAAGATACTAATCCCAGGAGTGGATCGTGACGTGAGTAGTCATATTAAATAAGAAGAAACTTGTTACTAAGTCCTAAATTCCATACCCAATAGGTGGCACCGCAGCTGAAGAACGAGCAAGCAATCTACGAGAACATCGACTTTGAAGTGGCCGAGTATAAGTAAGTTAATCTTATCTGCTCATCTACGTCGTAAATCTCTGTAATCGGTGTAATCTCCTGCAGAAAAGACGTTGGGGTCGAGCAGTTGCCGCATAACGGCGACAAAACGAGACTACTTCAAGCCAGATGGCGGTATCCCAGCCTGTCCGTTCATGGAATTGAAGGTGCTTTTTATGAGCCGGGCGCAAAGACTGTTATACCCAAGAAGGTCATTGGAAAGTTCTCCATTCGTCTAGTTCCCGACCAAGACCCGAAGCACATTGAGGAGTGCGTTGTAAAGTACATCAATGATAAATGGGTGGAGCGTGGCTCACCTAACAAGATGAAGGTCTGTTTATTAAATGTCCCCAAATATTGATGCTGGCTAACCAGCTTTTGATCTTACGCGTCTAGGTCGTCATGCTCTCAGCTGGCAAGCCCTGGACTGAGGATCCTAACCACCCCCACTACGAGGCTGCAAAGCGTGCCATCAAGCATGTGTTCAATGTGGAACCTGATATGACTCGTGAAGGTGGCTCCATTCCTGTCACTCTCACATTGCAGGAAGCGACAGGCAAAAATGTAATCCTGGTGCCTGTGGGTGCCTGCGATGATGGTGCTCATTCTCAAAATGAAAAGATCGACATTTACAACTACATTGAAGGGGTAGGTTTCCAATGAACTGAACGAATAGTTTTCGTTGTGACAGTGATTAAACGAATCCATTTCATATTCCAGACCAAACTCCTCGGCGCCTACCTGCACGAGGTGGGAAAGTTGTAGGAAAGTTGCATGTTGACCTACGAGTTTCAACTGCAATAGCGATGTAACATCACAATGGTGCACTTACAATATACATATACATATTCATATACGTATTATCTTTTTGAATTTATATTCTCTTTTGTATTTAGATATTAAATCATATCATACATACATGCATACGCACTGGAATGAGCAGAGCTTAGTCGAGTGTGTACTATAAATAAACGTAAATGATATATATAACTTTTACTTAGTTTGAAGCTTTGAACCCACGATATTTCATCTGCGTGGACAGGTCGTTGAGTACTAATAAACATTTTTCTATATCTAAATAATTTTTCTTTATTTAAAATTTAAATTAGAAACTAAATTTAGATGAAAAGACACTTTATACAACATTTTTAACATATTAACATATACCTACACGATTTACGATACACGATATAGGAAAGCTTTAAATAACAGTAAAAATATGTGTAGATGCTGCAGCTGAGATGTGGTGGAGGTGGAGCGGTGTACAGGAGTGCCGTTGTGCTTATGTCTAGAAAGAGTGGACTGGGCGGGACTTACGATACATAGTACATAAAGTATATGGATTGAAGAAAGTATAATGTAATCTTTTATAATCTCAAGTTTCAATTCAAAATCTTTGTGGGTCGTCATGGTTGGTAGTAATTAGTTCCGGCCATTCAAAAATGCATGTGAAGAACCTATCGCTTAAAATTAATTATTTTACAACTCGTCAATAGCTTTTCTACTACTGAACTGAATTGGATCTACATAGTCGGATAGTTGTGATTGCAACAAATTTGATCTGTGGTGCTTGAATAAATATCTATAATGTGGGCGTGGCAGGTTGCGACTTAGAACAACAGTAGTGGAATGTTGGCTAAAATTTAAGATAGTTCAATTTAAATCGAAAGACTATCAACCGTCGGAGGCGTTCTATTGTAGGTATTCAATTCTCCTCTTTGCTTAACTGTACTCCTCATGAGAGAGCTGTTATTTATGCGTCCTTTCTCGGCTTAAAAGCGCTTCAGAAGCAGCGGCTTGTTCCTGTCGGCAAACGCTGTGTTAATCCACTTGATGTCGGGCTTGGCAAAGCGCACTGTCTGTCCGTCACCGCAGGAGTTCTCGGCACTGAAAATGCCCTTAAGGCGGACATTCGAACCGCTGCCGCAGGCGAGGGCGCTACCCAGATCAAATTGGCATGCGTCAAACTTCGTGGCGCTGCATACGCTGGTGGCGTCCGCTGCGCATTCGCTGCGTCCTTGCGACGATGTGTCAGTAACGTGCATGATTGCACCTTCCTCGTGAACTATTGGGTTGGAGAGTGAGTGGATACATACATATACGGATATATATTCGAACTTACTTGATAATGCCTGCTTGCCCCAGCCGGATGTCACGCACTGTTCCGAGGGCTGCGGATCCTCGTCGCTGATGCAGATCGGCTGGATGTGGGTGGCGAACTCCAGGCGTTTATCCAGTCGAATAATGGCCAGGTCGTTAGCATTGCTCGAAGAGGCATATGAGGGATGGACGTCAATAGACTTGGCTCCAGTCAGCTGGAAGGGCAGTGGCTCGTTTGTGCTTCCTAGCTCCCATTCTCCGGCCTTGATGCGGATGTCGTTAACTGGCAGCCTAAACATGATTCGATTCTCATTGATATTGAAGAACTATTAAATTTCACGTTTTTGTGCTTACCCGTTGACGCAGCTGGCGGTGGTCAGAACGAACTCGTCTCCAATGATGGCACCGCCGCAAAGCAGCGTCTTGCTTGATTCCCGCAGAATCATTGCCTGCCATGGGATCTCGGCAAAGTTTGCATCCAGGTCCTTAATACCTGTGGGCTTAGTGCTTCAAAAGAGAAAACCATACCAGTATTGGTTATTGCTGTTTTTGGGATTAATCAATTTGTTTTGCTTACCGCTTATTTCTGGTGGCGCAAACGCCGGCCAAGTTAACAGGCCACGGGTCTACGTAGTTCGGATCGCGGCAACACTTTCCAGGTGCTCCGCTCTCGGCCTGCAAGCAGTCGGTGAGAGGCACTCGGAAAGCAGCTTCCATGGGGGACAGCTCCACGGGCGTTTCGGAGAGCACACCGATGGCATTGCAGTAGTTTTCGTCCGTACAGACCAAGGCAGAGGCGCACTTGGCAAAGTATTTTGGAACATTCACGGTCTGTGGCGTTGGGAAGATCTGAGGCGACAGCTGATCCTCTCCGCGGTACACGGGCTTCTCATTAGATGGTTGCGGCACACGGTCTGGCTCGTAACGTGGATTCTCGCGGTGAGGAATCTCGTTCACCGATACGGGAGGCAAATACTCATTGGTCGGCCGACGGGTCGACTGAGGTTGAGGTTGGGGTTGGGTCGGCTGTGGTCTGTAAGCGGGCTGTGTCGGTTGTGGTCGGTAGGCAGGTTGCGTGGGCTGGGTTTGCGGGCGGATGGTAGTGGGTGGTGGCTGATACACGGGACGTCGTGTTGTCTGAGAGGGTTGTTGGTAAACCGGCCGACGAGTCGTTTGTGGTGGCAGATACTCGTTGGTGGGACGAGTTGTGGGCAGTGGACGTAGGGAAGGCTGCGTTGTGCGAACGGCGGGCACCGTAGGATTGGTGGGCAGCGGGAATGTCTTGTCAGGCAGATTAAATATGTATCCGTCTTCTGTCAGCGTTGTAGAAGGCATCCGGCAACACACCTCGGGAGCATAGCAACGGTTGGGCTGCAAGAAAAATTAGTGAAGCAAAGAGGTTATAGTAGGCTCTAGTGTATCGATAGGATGGGTAATTGGTGTCAACGCACGCCATGCACAAATAAACTATCTGTTTGAGCCTCAGCACATCCAGCTACGTGCCTGATCGTCGTCGCGCTTCGGAGTCCGTGAGCCAACGCATTAAATTACAGCAGCAGAAGGTTCTGCTCACTGGCTGAATGGCAACGGGCTGCTGCATAGTCATTAAAGCGGCCAAGCCGACTGTAAGTTGTCTATGGCTTTGCGGTTTCATTGTGCAATACGACACGTCGAGGGCGGGGAATTTGAAATGACTTTGACGCGACGCAGATGACGTTGCAGTCGCAGACGCGAGTGGATGCAGATTCAAGTTTGTCGGTCGAGTCTATTGTTCGCTGAAGTTGTCAAATTTTGTGAGGGTGTAGGTGGTGGCTTCCACGCTATCTACTAACATTCTTAAAGGTGTACTCCCATAGCTAATTATTGTGGAACTTCGAACAAATGATGCCCAACGGAGGGAGCTGATGACAAAATGGGGATTCAATTCGGATTCTGATTCTGTTTAATAGAGATGTATTGTATGTTCATATTCAAAGACCTGTTAACTTTAACTGATTCAATGATGTATAAATAGGCAATTAGTCACCTGGCAGAATTCAGAAGACGGGTATATTTCGTCCATACATACATACATACACACATATATATAGTATTTATTCTTTGAGAATGTATCAAGTTGCGGAACCATTAGAAATTACAATACAAATACATCATTTGCATATTTTTTAGCAGTCAAAAAATGTACAAACTCTGTTGGCCGGTTCAAGTTTTTACCTGCTTACGCAATCATCGCGATAATCATCAGCACCAGCAGCAGCGCCCACAAAAGAGTTAAATTAAACGGCACCCCAAGTGCTCCCTCTCTTGGCTCGCTCCAGGCGGATTTTCACACGCAGCTTGAGCCCCAGTCTCGGCCCCAAGTCGAGATGTCAACGGGACACGACCTTGGGCTTATTGTTTCGCGCAATTTGTAACTCGTAAGTCAGAGAGCAGCAGCCGCCGTCGGTCGTAATGGTGTAATGGAGTAATGTGCTCATTTGTTGAAATTAAACAAAAACTGATCCGTGGGCAGCTGATAAAGGCAGCAGCCGCGTGCTTACTGCTGACTGCTGAGTGCCTGAGTGGCAAATTAATAATAATAATTATTAAAGTATATGCGCTTCCGTTTGACAAGTCTTTGTCTGATCTGTCCCGTCCGGACCGGCTGAGCTTGGCCCAATTTCCGATCATTAATGGAAACCACCATTATCATACGCTGTCCTTCTGCTACGGCGGCCCCGCTTAATTTCTTAACATTATCATTAGGCGCAACTGGCGACCCTCTGCGTAATTTTCATTAATTAAGAGTTAATCAAATGTTATCTTAATGTAGACATCACTCATCGCAGCAAAGAGGACCATACGCATTAAATTTTATGTAATACTCGAAATGCACATCGTCATAAAGGATGTCATACCATAGCCAGAAATCGAAATAATGACCAATGACAATATCTGTGAGGGAAAATGGCAGGCCCACTCCTCGCCTCCAGATTTACTCTGCCCCGCAGTCGAGCTCCACCTGATCACCGATTACTTGGACTCGCTGGCCGCTGGCCGCTGGTCGCTGGTCGCCGTCCCCTGCATTGCTTATGATCAATCATTTTGCGCCGAGATAACAACATCGACAACGAAAACCACAAGCTACTTGTGTACCAGCGACAGCTAAAATATGTAATCGCCAGAAACCACCAACAGCAACTCAGAAATGCTTTTAATAAATGTTGTTGGTGGTCATACGAGACAACTTGTCCATTGTTGACGTTGCCGTTGTATTTTTTGGTTTTAGGAGCTTATGTCTCATAGATTGTCTGGCGCAATTTTTAAATAATGTTGCAATTACTGTAACCACATCATATACCAGAATGCCCATGGATACTCGAATGTCTGAAAATGTGTGTTTCATGGCCTAATAAAAGTTCAAATTTGGGCTATGGGCGATCATCCAGTTGGATGAACTAAGTCTGTACCCATGGGGCAGCCGCTTCTTGAAGGACAGGCCAAGTTCCAAGTTTATCTGCAGCTTCGAAATTTATGGCGAATTTGTTTCACAGAAAAGACAAAATTATTTTTACGACCGCCACTAACTAACACATCAATAAATTCTTAGAGCCTTGTTCTTCGCTTTTTCTGCATGCAATTTATGCGCCTATAAAATTAGGCAATTTTCGATCTCTAGCCGTTTTATTTTTATGAGCCTAAGAAGCGGCGAAGAAGCTTCTGCGCATCGGCATCGCTGTCGTCTCGGCCGTGAGTGCAAGACGCCAGTCGGTTGGAACGCAAGTTTGGCGCTTAAGTCTTTTGTTTATGCGAATGCAGTGCAATATATGTATGCATAGAAATCATAGACCAGGGGATCGAGTGTAAGTCAATAATTTACGACCAAAATGAATGACATCTAATTCAGAAATGGGCGTAGCCTTAACAACCATACTAATGAATTATTTCTGAAGACATAACAGCATATATTAACAGGTGAGTATAATTCAAAAATGCGTCGTTAAAAGCATTCATTAAGTTATAAAAAAGCGAAGACATTGACATTTTATTGATCTGAAACCCCCGCAGACGCAGACCAATAAAATCATAATAAGAGTAAGAATATTGTTAATTATTATTATAGTCAAATTGAATAACAATAAAATAACAACCAAGCGAATCCCCACGAAGAGTTACCAACAAGGCAGATCTGCACCAGCGATAACAGAAAAGCGCTGTCAAAGACTTTCTGCCTGTGGTTTGTCCCCATCGCGGTGGGGGCTGAATTCAAGTTCAACCTAGACCTTGGGTTGGTGCTCGCTTCGCATCCCGCTCTACGTCGCCCTCGGTTGTTGCTCGTCATCCGCTTAAGGCTGACGCTCCGACAATTACGACCTGCTCTGTTCGTTTGACTCGACGTCTGTGCTTGTGAGAGCCTTGGTACATATGTGTGCCCCTTCTTCCTACTGCTACAGTTTTCAAGCGGTGCATTAGCCGACTAAATTGTGTACCCGAAACCTGAGGTCAGAACTACAATTTGTTTGGGATGACGATGATGAATCCACAGTACCACAGAAGAGAGCTGAAGACGCTTACCCGATTGCCATCGAACTTCCGTTTAGAGTGAATATACATATAAGGCTTATCTAGAGCTTAAAATTTGTCCAGCGAGCCAGCCTCAAACCGGCTTTTGCAAAAGCAGCATTGTACACGCATTTGCGCGTAGGAACCGATACCCCCAAAGGTAACTTTAATGGTGGATTTCACAAAATGTAAAACATGCAATCGACGCCACACATGGACAGCCAGATCGGTCGGGGAGATCAGCCAGGCCGAAATGATAAATGGCCAGAGTGTAAGTATGCCCTATAATATTCATAATTATCAGTGATTTGGTGAGCCAATGAAGGCTTGCGGGCTTCCCCGTTCATCGATCGACTCGACTCGACTCAACTCCAAATCCGCTTCCATTAAAACGATGTTCATGCTACCATGGGTATGGCTATACTATCACCCATGCCAAACGCTTGGCATAAGGTCGCTCTGGATAATACATATACATACGTATGTACATACATATGTATGTATGATGTGTGTATGTATGATTGCTATGTCAGTAGCATGTAAACATTAATTAATCAGATATGAGCATAATCTGGCAAATGTGGAAATCGAGGCTGAGTCGGCCCACATTGTCCAAGTCAACGTAGTGTGTCGCACCGGTGCAATGCTACGTCCGCTACCGATTCCAGAATCAAGCTTAATGTACTGCCTTATTTGGAAGTCTCAATTCCCGTCAGTATCGGCCGGTCCCGATCTTGGCCTCAGGTCCAAACCCGAAACGACCTTGCGTGCATTCCACGCATTTTGAACTGCTAAACTACTCATGCCATTTCTCCTTCTTGCCTCTTGTAGATCGGGAGTACGACTGTGAGCAACTGGTTGCTAATACAGCTGTTGATGTTGGTCTGTTGGAGACTGATGACACTGGGCCCCAGTGTGCATTTTGTAGTATGCCACGCAATTGGCGTCAATGCCTGCATAACTTAACGAGTTCGAGGCATTTTGGTGCGTAATTGTCGTGGAGCGTTCGCTGGGGAGTCGTGAAGAGCACCTGAACGAGGGCCAACAAGAAAGGCATGTTGGTCGAGTCGGAGGTCGTCGACACTAATTTACCCTAGGCTTTAAATCTCGTCCATCTCGACCATTTTCAATTCAGCAGTAGAATCCGTGTTTGCTGGCGCTATCTTAGTAAAGGTAACTTGATATGATAGGGTATAAAACGAATTATTTCTGACAACGCTCAAAAATTGTAGCTAGATGTAAAGTGTCAGCAATATTTTAGCCGTACCCATTGAGATTGATCCTTCACTTCAGCGTCACACTCGATGAGTGTGTAGTATACCCGTACAGTGCCTGAGTACTGAGCAAAAAACTAAAATGATTTTGCTTTAAGTGCGACGTGCAGCTGCAGGGATGTCTGTCTGGGCTGCAACATATTTCACTTGCCGCGTTGATTTTTTCATGCGTTGCATGCAACAACAAGGTACGCAACCGACCCGTTTTGTTGGCCGTTGCATGTAAACAAATTATGCAATTGCAATAGCCAGTTGAAAATATCGAGATATCCCTTTGCCTCTCTTTAGTTGCCATACGCACTCGTATCTGGCGCTCTGGTAGGCCGTAATTTAACACTTTTTTGGTTTGAATGTATGTATAATGCGTTACTGGAAGGTAAGGTTCAACCGCATTCCAATTTGATTGCACCCGTTGGCGTCAAGTTGTACATGTACAAATTACCGTTGTGAGAACGATATAGCTTACACTTATCGTAACGACAGAACAACAACCCACTCGGCGATTGGAGCTCGGGAGAATCTCAAGACGAAAATCAAATCAGAGCGCTAGGCGATTAAAACTAATTGTGTGCTAATAAGCTGTCGGGGCTTTGCGTGATTGTTTGATTGTTTGGGTCTTTGGTGCTTTGCTGCACCGCTGGGCTTGTGAAATGCGCTGGGTACGGATCGGATTGGTGTGGTCGACTCTGATTCCGCCATAACGAAGTGCATCTGTTTCTGCTCAGATCGCTTTGTTTCGGGCGTTTGTCTCATTATTGGTACATCAAAGAGGATTTATTCAGTTTAGTTGCCGGCTGTTATACTTCTCGAACCGATTGTATGGGGAAACCTTGCATACTAAGTATTGTGTTTCTTGTGATCCTCCATCTGGGTTGCCCCGATTTTTGAGTGTCAGCCAAAACTTACCCCTTGCTTCTTCACATAGTTGATGGAGCTGATTTCTCCGTTGCGGCAATCCTCTGGCGCTACACAATCCGAGTCACGTGGACAGGTCGCGAACGGCACAGGTGTGGTAGTCGTTGTGGTGGTGGTGGTGGGTGGAGCGCGGTAGGTGCAGCAAACGTTCGAGTCCGGCTCGCAGTTCTGTAAGACAAAAAGTGACTGCAATGAATAATGGGCCAAAGAGCTAGCGGCAAAGACTTTCGTATATTGACTTAAAGATAAAACACCCACAATCAATCAGCAGACCATGCGATTGAGCCACTTGGGGCGTACTTGACCAGTGCAGCAGCCATGAATCGCTGGCACTCTGCAGCATTAATTGAGAGACTACTGCCGTCTTTGTCAAAAGGTCACCAAAGTGCAGCCAATTGCATTAATGATGTGTTAAGATTCTTAACTTAAGAAGTGTTCAGCCAGGCCAGGTGCCTACAGCTGGGGCTGGTGCTGGGGCTGTGCCTCTTTAGTTGCATTTTCATTGAACTTTGCCGCCGCATACTTGGATACGTTCGGCCGAACCTTCGTTGATGTCTTGCTAATTTTTTCTCGCGCTGCCTTCGCTTTTGGTCAGCTGGCATTTAGCAACTTAACAATTGCAAATTAATAACTTTGTTAGCTGCGGCCAAAGTTCAATAACCATACATGCTCGCTCTTAGATGTCCGTGTGCGGCCAACAGTAGCCCGAGTTTATGTCAGCTCTTAGAAATGCGTGTAGAGTGTTCCCCTGATTTCCCCAGTGAGCCGATTAAAAAAGAACCCGTTCACAGTTGCTCACAAGCTGCCATTCAAAATATCAATCAGCCCCTGTACGAGTATATTACAAATTAAACTGTCCACGTCTAATTTATTCTTGCCTTTATAGCCCAAAACAAGAAAATTTAAAATCGGAAACCCATTTAAAAGCAGCCGTGCGTTCTGAAGAACGACCTTGATTAATGAAGAGATTCAGCATGATCTTTTATTCGAGCTGAGCATGCTAAATGGGTAATAAATGGGTATAAAGCAATAACTTAAGTTTAAGCTGGGGTTTTTGAAAGTGCCTGGATCTGGTTTGTAGAGGAATTGGGCATGGAATCGAAATGTTAATGCTGAGACCAGAGACACACTTATGACGAAAGTCTAGGAATCGTTTCTACCCAAAAGCACGTGGCTTCTGGAAAAAACCGTCTTCGCTTTTCCGTTTGCGGGACCGGTGCTGGGCTGTAGCTAACGTTTATCTATACTATACGAGTATGTGTGTGCCGCACAGGTTGATAAACCCATGAACAAACGGGACAGATCCCCACAGAAATAGCACACACACAAAGCGTACTTTTTGACATCATCGGCTGAGAAATCTGAGAGATTTCATTTCTATTTGTGTTCTTTAATTGCTTGGGTGTGCTCTGGCCGTATCTTGCTATCGTTTCATTAATTATTCCCATCGGCTCACTTGAGTTCAAATATTTGTTCACATTTCTGGCTATTGAAAAAATAACTTTGCATGCTAAGTATTGCGCATAGCTCCAGCGCCCCTCCACGACAAAATAAGCCGTCTTTCCCGCTTCGCATCAATACGGATAAAGTGTGCAAAAAACCAGCGAATTTCCCGTTTGCTCCCCTTCCCCCAATTGTTTCTGCTGCACATCAGCAGTGAGTCAATGTCAAGATCGCACACGGCCTGCGATTGTTCAAACAAGTTACCTAGTTTGGCTAGACACTGGCTGATCAGTGATCACTCTCTTGCCAAGCTGGTCTGGTCTGGTCTGTGCTTGATCTTTTCTTGCTCGGTGGAAACAAGCTAGAGACGCCCACGGGTCTGGGTGACAATTGTTGGCTCAAAGTTTATTGCGTCTGCTGTTTTGCCCACAAAATGTGTGAGAAAACTGTGGCAAAGTTTTACGGTGTGAAGCGACATTAGCCGATTGTAGTAGGAGTTACTAATGCCAATTGCCATTGAATTCAGTCGGGAGTGTATGGCGATTGTGCAATCCACTTCAGAGGCCTACCAGAAAATGCATGTATGCAGCGTTCTGTGCAGCTGAGCTTGTCGCCAATAAAAACGCATTTCTTGCCAAGATTAGACTTGCCAAACCGCTGCGCAGGTCGGTCATTGGGTCAAATGAGCACTCAGCGCCGCAAGAGTCGTCGTCGAAGCTTCTTAGTTTCAATAATTTTTAATTAAAAAACATAATTCAGAAGTTTTGCAATGTGCAGTATGCGGCTTATGTGGGAAATAAAATGCATATTTTATATCCAACTGCCACGAGATACTTCATTAGTTGTCCGTCAGCGTCGGTTAGCTTGTTGCCGAAGTCTTCACCTTTGGTCTCGTCGCGTCTCCTCTAAGCACGAGCCCAATCGTCAGAGTAACCTACGGCATCCCAAGAATGGCTGTATGCCCAAAATGACTTGCACAATTTCCCATCGTGGTACGAGCACACGGCCCTTTTCCCGTCCTTCGTTTCCCAACTGTGCATCATCGGCGCCAGCAGCGTCATAAGCACCTCCAAACAACAGTGAAGAGGAAGCGCACAAGAAAAGAGAAATCCGCAGCTCAATTGTGGACTATGCTCGCGCACAGTCACGGCACAGGCACAGGCACAGGTACAGGTGGACAAGACAACCGAGCATCATCAATGGAGAAGCATTGCCCTGCGAATGTCTTGTTTGTGTTATTTATGAGCGCGAAGGGCTACGCTAAGGCTACGGCTACGTCTGCGACACCACTGACATATGCAAAGCAGCGGCAACTTTTTTACATACGTTTATGTGGAAGCGAAACAAACTTGGCGAGGGGCAATTAAACATGAACTTCGCTTTTTACTTTCTGGGATTACGACATTCCCATCCCGGACCGGGCAGCTTGGTCTGGGCAGCGGAGCACAGAGAAGCGCGTACATACATAGGCGCATA
This sequence comes from Drosophila algonquin, assembly GCA_035041765.1. Lineage (NCBI taxonomy): Eukaryota > Metazoa > Arthropoda > Insecta > Diptera > Drosophilidae > Drosophila > Drosophila algonquin. Next base: position 170,336 of record JAWNKY010000206.1, on the reverse strand, counting down.
TACGAGTATGTGATTCGGATTTCGGTAATGAAAAACCGGAAAATAACGGTAGCTATGTCAAACAACCCAGCTCGTATAGGCCCCACCGATCAGCCGCAGATCAGGCTGGCTAATCAAGCAACAACTACGACTGCAATATTTTACGCGTTATCGCTGAGGACGGGATTTTAATTTTTTGATTTTAGGGCTGCTGCGGATCGGTGGAACATGCTGGACCCGATCGGGTCGAAGAGCAGGGGCAGCTTGTCAAGAGCATGCTCATGCTAAATTTATTGTTGTTTTTGCGTGGCTGGCAAAACCCAAATCAATGTCCATTATGCAATAGACAACTGGATAAATTGAAAGCGGATGAGTGTGTGCCCCAGGTTAGAGAGTGGTACCGAGCACGACCACTGCTAGGGACCGATTGGGGCTTACCTGAATCTTGGGCAGCTGCTGGGTGTAGTATCCATTCTGACATTGACCCTGGCGCACACACTGCTGTCCGGAGGAGCACTTCAGGAACTCCTTGGGCGGCAGGTACGTGGGGCCCTGGAAGGGGGACGCCTGACGGCTGATGATGGCGTGATTCAGGAAGACGTTTGATGCGGCGTTCACGGAGAAGTGGGTCTCCTGGTGCTCCTTCGCGCCGTTCTTGTACTGTCCGTTGAGGAACATGTTACCCTGGTAGTCGGCACTGGCCTGAGCCAGAGCCAGCATCGCCATGGAAAGGACGATTGCGAGCTGCTCTCGAAACCGGAACATGGCTTTTGCTTTCACTTTGCTCTATGTGGCTACGAAAATCCTACGGAGAAAACAAAATTTCGATTAAAAGCGGCCATTAAACTGCATATGTACCTAACTTTAAAGGCTAAGAGTCGGACAAGAAGGTGCCAGTGACAATCAAGAACATACAGAACTACTCGCTTAATCGATTGAACACTGTTTTGTCATCGATAAGATGCAAACAACGTCATGACAACACTTCGCGACGGGATCGGGAAGCGCCATTAAAGTCGAAAATCTGGATATGATAAGCGAAGCCACACGACTATTTGGCAGGTATGGAGATGAATGATATGATGGATGATGTTCCATAGTTGCTGTGGAACACGGTCAGGCCCGAGATCATGGCAAATGGCACTTGCTGCTCGAGCAAAACTGAAGACGAAGTAGCTTGTCCAAAGGAGGAGCTTGAGTTAACATAAGACAACTCGTCTTGACGCGGTTGGGTATGAGATTACCGGCCGCTCCTCCCCGCTACCCGTTACCAACTACCCACTCCCCACCGGGTCTCAGGCTTCTGAAAAAATTCGCTAAATTTATTCATCATAGCACTACACATGCGTGTGTGTAGACACGATCACGTGTACAATTTGTCAGAGATTCTTAGTCAGATAAACGACTTCTCTGGTGGCCCCGCTCCTGCTGTCTGCTCTGATGGATCTGCAGAAGCGTACGTTACGCAAAGGGGCGGCCTGTCAGCAGTTTAGCGTTTAGAGCGTCAATTTCATAATTGACGATATTTTATTATATAGCATGAGCTCCATCCCTCCCTCCCATACGGCAACACAAGACTGTTGTACAGGCAGATGACTGAATTTGAGTTGGTCAGTCGAGGAGCTTTTGCTGGTGGTTTCCCACAATCAGATCCGGATAAGCATGATTTGCCAAAATCTATTCTGAGTCAGGCTGAGTTAAGTCAGTGTCTCAGGCAGGTATCTTGGCTCATAAATCGTCAGCCTGATTGCTTTAACCAACAAGAGCTGGTGAAATTTGCATGTGACCATAAACAAAATCTCAACAAGAACTAAGCAGAGCTCGTGTCCAATCGCCAAATCGATCTCTGAGCCAAATTGCGGGATGCGTTCGGCATGAGTCAAACCTAAAAATAGTTGCATATGAACGAATCAAATTGCTGGTTTTTACCAAACCAAATTTGCATAAAATATTTTCAGCGTTTCTTCGAGTCATTTGATCGACTATTAATTTTGCCTCGGATTTAGAAATTCTGCGAATTTCTACTTTCTATTTCATGAGCTTAGAATTTGTAGAGTTGCGTATAATATTTTTTCCTCATATACATATGCGCAGGCAAAAATCTACCCCCGGCTACCACAAACGATTCATTGACACACTTTCAGTGGGAATTGATGGACGTGTTGTCCAAATGGGGGGGGAAACAAAAAACTCGACAAAGCAACAAACTTTCTTGAGGCTCCGCTTCTCCGGCACTCCGGCTCCGCTTCTCCAATCAGGGCATGATAACTAATTGAATCTCCAAGTACCATTGGCAAATAGCTCAGACATTCTAAACCCATAGTCGTAAAAATCTTCTTCCTACTTGATATATATGTATGTATGTACATATATGAACGTAAATACATGCATACATATATGCATACATATGTACATAGATAAATACATATGTAGGAAAATTGTCTTTTGTTTTGTGCTGGTACGATTAGTAATTTAATGCCCATGGCTGGGTATAAGTTGCAGCATAGCATCTGCGGTGTCTGCCGCTGTTCTGTGGCCGCTTTTCACATAAATTAAAACTGCAGATTTTTGTGCTGCTGTATTTTGCAACAGTGCAACAAAACAACCAACTGCAAAGTTCAGATCGCATCTCCAACAAATAAATTTCCACTACTCCAAGCAACGGTCGAAACGGTTGCATGAGACAACCAAGAAACTGCGGAATTGGGAGAGGGGTAGACAGACAGGCAGAGGCAGGGACGGTACTAGGGATCCCCAGAGAAGCGACAACTGCAACTGAATCAATGAAACTATCCATCAATCAATCAACTGCAGATGAATTTAATTTCTAGCCACAAAAGGCTGCAGCAGCACAATTTATACTCGTACTCATAGTAGCGGTATAAATTGCAGCATCGCTATTCTCGGACGTCCTTTGGCTTTTCACTTCACCACCAATTGGCCAGTCATTTTTTCCGTTCGTTAAGAGTCTGTGGCTGTGGCTGAGCAGTTTTGATTGAACTTGGGTCTGAGCACTTTTTGAATATGGCACACCGATACGATAATTTTACTAAATCTAATGACGTCGTCGCTTACACTGAAAAAATCCAAACACCTCTCGAACTCGAGCGCGCGTACGAAAAGCTTGAAAATGATTGTGAATATTTTACCAAGATCGTCTGTTTTATATGTACCCAGCAGGCGCTGCTTGCGTCGCAGCCGCTCTGCAGCCGCAGCCTCAGCCGATCGCAGCAGCCCCAAGCAGCGCACAAGAGGCACCAGCAGAAGATGCCAACAAGTGTATTAGTACAAGTAAAAGCAACAGCAACGATACGCTTGCAGCTCAGTCAGCAGATGAGTCAACGCCAACGCCAACGCTGACGCCAACGCCAACAGCGAAGCTCCCTCTCATACTCACTTTCGTTTTGTCGTCTCTGAGAGTAAGCTCCAAAAGTTGGATCTCGGCGCGGGCGTGCTCGTGCTTTGCCCCTGGAAGCCACAGCAACAGCGTGTTGAGAGTTGGTATCTCTTTACTTATTTCAGTATTCTCAGCGGCTTTCCGCTTGGCCAGGCCAGGGACTTAATTTGTTTTCGCCTGCTTTTGGCTTTGCCATTTCAGTGGGCTTTACATTTTTATTAGTAGTTTCTTTTGTGTCTATTTTGTTCCCACTAATGGATTTCGTTCTTTGAGCCTAGTCTAAATAATATTTAGTTTGTTATGTGTGGGGCAGCAAGATGTATTGTAATCGTAATTTCTCAAACCGGAGAGTACTATTTAATGGATTTGCGGTATCCGCAAAGCACTTTTTGTGGAATTAAATTATTATTATATTATGAAGCACGTAGGAAATTAAAGGTACTATAATGAAATGGCGGAAAAAGATAAATCCGGGTAGTTCTAGACACTCGTCACCAAATGGTCTTGCTCGGATGCGAGTGCTGAATCATATACTAAAAATGCAACGTCTGTCAGAGGTAAGCGCTAATACGAAATTAGGCCCGAACAGATCCGTACATATATTTAGATATCTATCTGTCTGGCTTGGGCTTGAACGCTTTCAATATTCACTTGGAGTGGAGAAATGGTAATCCAATCAGAGCGCTAAGAAATCCCAATCGGTTCCACTACAACCATGTTGCAATTTGCCAAAACAAATTTAATCAAAGCATCAGCGACAACACCAAAGTGTGGTGTATGGTATAAATCACTCTGATTTGTTTTAGGTGTGTTTTTTATACGTACATATGTAGTATAGTTTAGGGACATGCTAATTATTATTTTGTAGTTTGCTTAACATGTACACATACATATCGAGATACATACGATAGATACTATTTTTGCATTGGTGGAGCTTAATCCACTAGTTTCGTCATTATTCCGTATGCCCCCAGTCCGTACGAGTTTTTGTTATGCTTATCAAAAGTTAGTACAATTAATAGATATTTAACAGTCAGATTTAGGATTCCGGACGATGCTTCGAAATTGGAAAGTGGGTTAAGGTCACTGTTACTATTGATCTGCTGCCAGCAGTGATGCCCCCAAATCCTCTTCTTTTTGCAAATCATCTCCTCGCATACACCGATGACATCTCTTATAATTCAGTTGTTTGATATACTCGTAATCCTAATATATACATACGTACATACATTCAGACATATGTGTATATACATATGTACATAGGTAAGGGAGATCGTGATCTTAAGCAACGCAAAATTTAACGACAATTTCTTGTCTGTGCTGGGACTGCACTTCTGCACTTTAATTGAACAAGTCATAGTTGATCATGGTGAGGACATGAGATTGCATTAAAAATCATATTTGCCAAATACTTTGGCTTATTGTATGCTTGTGGTATTTTTTTCATCAGGTCAGTCTGGAGTCCATTGATACTACAATTGGACCACAACTGTTCACTTCGGATCATTGGAGCTATGCTGAAAGCCATCATCTTGTGTAATTATGCCAGATGAATACGAGCTTGCCTCGGAAATCAAATGCCCGTTACAATTGCCTCAAATTGAAGTCAAGAGCGATTCAAATGTGATTTTAATTTCAAAAATTTCACAATTCGACACTCAAGAGTCTCTGAAGCTACTCTACATTAGTAAATATATTTCGAAATACTCGGTCCTAAGATCCTGCCGATTGTAACAAAATTCGGCTCTTCTAGCTCTGATAGTCTTTAAGAAATAGGCGTTAGTCGGGACGGACTGTGTTGGCTCACTCCGATTCGAGGTCAAAATTGCTCTTGTCGCATAGTGTAACTGTTGAGGTGCTTGGTTCAACGAAAACTTGCGCATCTATCATCTCTTGGGTGGACGGTGACTGTGCCAGAGGGCAGGCACATTACTTAGAAGGTTCATTCCCATTCTAATGGCATTTTCATGCAGGCTTCGCTGCACATTGAAAAATTAATGCTATTCATTCAAGCTGACCCCGCAGCGCCAAGACGGAGCTCTGAGTCCATGCCTGACCTATGGTAATGCGAACATTTACGGTTATTTGTTAATGCAGCAAATGACAGCAAACGCTTCGCAAAGTCAGTTTGGCCACCTTTTGACGCATGCACAGCTGTCCAATTTTTAACAGCTAACATTTTTTGTTGTGTTTATCAAATATTTCTTATGCATTTTTACAAGCCGCCAAGATGTTCTTTTTAGCCTTGTAAGTGTTGTTGTTTATTCATTGGCCGTGCCGTGCCAGGCCGTGCTCTACGGGCATCCATATTTTTTTACTTTTATAATTATTCATACGGATATTTGGGGCAATCTCTACGGAGTCGCTGCATCCTCTAAAATAATGTTTAAAATAAAAGAAAACAGACTACTTATGCGATTGTCATAGGAGATAAAAACTCACACGCTACTGTGCAGGTTCATCCGCTGTTGGCATACGATTTTATTGATTATCGTTTTGCATATTAAAGAGCTCTTTGTGCGAGTTCGCAAAATGTTCAGCCTGTACTGCATATACTAAAACTGCCCATCGTCTTACTTATCGAGAGAGCTTAGATCTTGGTCTATACATAATTTACCAATGTATGCAGTATTTAATTACCTTTTCTGAAATGTCAAATAATAATAAAAATGTCTCAACCGATTTATGAATTTAAACTTGATTACTTAAGGGAAGGCCTACGTGACTCTATGGGCACGAACAAAGCGCTCATCTCCAGTCCACGCCTGCAAACATCGCCAGAGCTCCTATCGTCGTTATCTGTAGACAATCAGGGTGCCTAGCGTCACATCCAGCTTATCGAAGAATCGAATGCGATGTTAATTGCTGTAGTTAAAATTAGATTTTAATTAATTCCAGTTTTACGAAAAATGCAATACCAGCTATTAACTCAGAGAAAAGAATCCACAAAAAGAATCGACTCCGCCATGCTACATTCCAGCAGATGAAAAAATCGTCTTCTCCTTTAACCAATTTGACAGGCGGATCCCAATCGTCTTATGGCGAACCTGCAGTGGCTTTGTGGTCGAGCTCCAGGTACGATTATTTGTAACGTGACTAGACTGCCCCGCCCAGTGTCTTGAAGCGCATAGCTCCAGATCACAAGGTCGTCTGTTGACCGACCTCACTGGTTGAGTGAAGCTGTTGCAAAGCAAAACAGAAGAAATGGTTTCTCCGCCGCTTTGATTTCTTAACCTGCGAGGCAAGTATTTCTAGGCTGAGCATGAGTATTTATTATCTGTCACTATCTGCCCAGATTCCAGTATACTGTCTGCAGTCCAATGTTCAAATGCGTTGTTCCAGGTTCGATCGAAAGTTATTTATATCTCTGGAGGACTTCCTATAACTCATAGATAGGATATACTAGACATATATACACATATGTCCATACATACACATGTAGCTATGTATATGTATCTAGCCATGTTCGATTGTCTATCCGTGTTTTTATGTTAAAACCAGTCTCTTAGTTTTTAATTTAATATCAATGAAAGGCAGATCCGAAATAAAAATAAATACTTAGCTGAAAAACGCTCAGATACGATCCGATAAAATATTTTGTAATTTAAGTTTTAAGTCGAACTTTAAGGTATATAAACTTCGGCATGACAAAGTTGGCTTTTCTCCATTTTTGTTGGTACTCTTATCCCTATGGCATTAATAATTTACCCTATGCCTGAACGCTGCCATCGCCTTACTTCAAAGCCAAGCGAGCATATAAATCGGGGAGCTGGTATTAGGTACTAGGTGTGTATAGGTATAGGAAAGGTATAGGTACATATGTATGTATATGGATACAAGTGGACGCGGGGTGAAACCGGTTCCGGATTATTATTTTTGATATGAGAGCAGCTGCGGACTTGCAATCATTTCGAAGTATATCGGGGCAGATTATAGTTCTTTCATAGCATTCTATTTCAAATTTTAGATGAGATAGGTTGAAAATGCCGGAATTATGCTAATATCAGAATCAGAGTAGCTCATTATGTCAGATCAGCAGCAAGTCTCACATAACCTGCGAGAGTTTACGGGCCGACAAATGCGGTGCACGACTTGTGGCTACCATATCTAATCATACGAATTTCCGTAGCGGAAATAGGCAGTTCCGTAGGGAGCAGATACAGACTGCAGCCAAAAATACGAGTATATGTCTGAGCTTCTTAAGATTCTTAAGTGAAGTATCTTAGAGACATTGGTCAGCACTCTGATTAATGAAGCGGAGCTAAACTTGATCCGGCCAAGTGGGCAAGGGGTATAATCATACGTGGGTCTTTGTATTGGCGGGGCGTTTAGCATGTTTTGAAAATCCATTTACAACTTGTATATTTTACGATGTTTTTAGCACTACATTTGCAAAGTTTCCTCACAGCACTTTGCATAAATTCTGTGCCATGACTTTGGATTAACATTTCAATGAAAACTATTAGAATTATTTAAACTAAATGAGTCATTCAAATGTCAATCTCAAAAACAAACAAAAAATTCCATTGCAATAAAATCTACAGCAATATAGGGGCATTGGTTCCGTTTGCCATTAACATTTGACTATTTGATTTGTATATTGTAGTATTCCTTCTATAGCCATCTCCCATGCAACAGTGTTACTATGATCATTTCGATGTTCAAATATACATAAGTACATACATATATGTACGTTTTTACATATTCGTACATATTTATATACATATGTACAATGTCTCTCAATTCGAATATGCATGCAGAAGCAGTTAGAGCCTGTTTGCTAGTTTTACAATACTGTGTAATTTCAAACTAAAGAAATACACTTAAATAAGAGAACCGAGGGCACAACACCACACTATACCATTGAGTATGGAGAGCAATCCGACTTATGAATTGTACATTCATCTTGGCTGGGTCGATCTTTATCTCTCAGTTGGCTATAACCTGTAAAATTTCCCCTTCCTTTTGCTACAGAAAAGAAACGAAGCTTAGTACTTACGAACAAACGGCCAGGAAACAGTCGACGAATATACACGAATATGTAATGTAACAAATTTGAAAAATCGGCCCACTATATTATACAGAATATTACCAATAATTAATATTCCCGACGAATGCAGTATGTACATAGGTGTTTTACCAAAACCTTTTTTTGCTTACTACTACAATGTCACATTAATTCTTATTCAAATAAAGCGTTATTAATGGAAATAAAAGATTATTTAGTCAAAACAAAACGTTGCTATTAATGTGAACTCATCAATCGGAACGGAACTGACCAGGTATTTTTTGCAGCACTGTAGTCTTAGGAATTTGGTAAAAAAAAAATAACTTAATCAGGTTTGAAAGACGTCTACAATAAAGATATTACCAGCTTGAATCCATTGGGAAAACAATAGATAATCAGGGTATGTAGCCCGCATTCTTAGCAGAAAAGTAAAAGTCTCGTCAATATTCGTTGTTCATATTACTCAAGAGGGCATATTCATTTTTACGAACTATTTGGTACCCTAAATAGCATATAGAGTGTATATGTTCTTGATCGGCTTGAACATCCGCCAGATGTTTGAGCATACAGCAGCCATTGGAACGATCGGTCGAAAGGAAAACGTTGTAAGAACAATCTATCCAAGCGAAATAAAATCGGTCGACTACAGCACGTAAGAAGCTGTAATAGAAACGACCGAGCAGCAAGGGTATCAAGAGCTCGGCATCTATTTGGGCAGTCTGCCTCTCTTTTTCACTGCTGATATTATAACTAAATGTGAATTTTATAGATGGGCTGCTGGTATGCTTTGTTGATCGAGAGAGATGAAATTAATTTTTAATTAATTAATATTAATTTCTGCTCAGCTAGTCTCAGCATAAATTAACCGTGTCGGCATGCACTATGCTATCCGAATTAGTATGAGATAGTCTGAAGCGATGGTCTTGATCGATATACGTTTGTCTTCCTCAACCCGATGTGCTGTTATTATGGTGTCATTCATTTGTACGGTACGGTACGAGTAACTTAGCTTTAGAACTAGAATCGTATATCGACAAATTTCAGCATCTGATCGAAATGAATGGATCTGCATAAAATTAAAAAAGTTACCCAGCTTGATTACGTGTATGTGTATACACACAAGCGAGTCCTAAAAGTTTATTAATTATAAATATATAAATATCTGTATACATGTGCATTTTTATAGTATACATATACAGTATAAGTACATAGTATATCGTACCGTGTGAGAGATTTCTATGCAAATATGCGGGCTGGCTCCGGCGCGGCACCTCAGCAAAAGGCAAATTGATTTCAGAGTTGGGGAACTTCAAAGAAACTGAATGTTTGCATTGGACAACAATTTCATGGTGCGAGAACAAGCTTAACTTTAAATTGACAAAAAATTTAATTTAAATTCATAGCTCTATCACAAATGAAAATGGTCTCGTCGTGTCTTTGTTTCTTTTAAGCGTTGAAAGCCGATTTGATAAATTGTTAAGAAATCTTCCCTTTCGAAATCTGCGTTATACGAATTTAATCGGGTATGTTGTATTTTAAGGACACCAGGGCTATCGACAAATTTATCGGAATATCCGGAACCTCGCTTGGAAGTAAGCTTCCAGCTCTTATTAGCCTTTAATAAATCGCAATCGCAGTGACAATGGTAGTGCCAGTTTGGCAGTGTGGCAGTGTCAGGGGCTTTGATTGATGGAAACGAACGATGAATACACAAGCAATTGAAAACAAAACTGAGGAACGGAAAGTGAATTAAAGAGCATTAAAAATTAAACAATGGATTATGACATCACATCAATCGCCGGCACTTACATGTGGGATCGGCTTCAAATTGGACAAATGCCAAGGAGGAGGCCATTGAGGTTGAAATTCGATATTGGAATTGATTATTGCTAGCATAGGATAGAAATACTAGCCAGTCCCGTCCTCAAAATAAAACCTTTGCGCCAGTTAAGTTTTCGAAATATTGAAAGCAGTTCGTGCATGTATGTATGTATATGTTTATGTATGTATGTATATGTTTATGTATGTATGTATGTATGTATGTATGTATATATATTCTTTGCATCTTATTAGACATAACTTATATTTAGGTGATGTCCCGCAGTGACACAATACGCTTTCAACTTCATTAGGCGTTTTTTGACTTTATTCTTTCGCGCTCAGTTTAAACGGAGCATTTATAAGCTTTTGATATTGAAAGACCTGAAATCAATAATGACGGCAAAACATCACAAGGCGCATTTCAGGAATTTATGGCCGTCGAAGCTTCAAATTAAAATGCTTTTACTTTTTACCGATGTTTTCTCCTCGAAGTAATTCGTTTGGAAAACGGATACGGAATTTGAAATTTAGAATTTATTAGATAAGTCACAGCAGCCAGGTCACATGCCAAAATTATGTACACGAAGAGGCGTGGCGTGGGTGCTGAAAATGCAAAAATGCTTCGTGCTGAGGCAAAAAGTGTGGCTTCAGCTCAGAATACTCAGAGTGGCCACCAATTTGAACAGCCCAGCCATCCGCCCGAGGTTTATTGTGCGTAAATAATGAGTGGAATTAAAAGCAGCACCTACACCAGACCAGGCCAGTCACCGTTGGAATCATGATAGAATGCCTGAGCATTACTCATACGCCCCATTACTTGGGATATGGTGGCCACATTATAAAAATGCTCATTTTACTAGATGGGAAAATAATACGTCGTCATCTGCAAGAATGTTTAGACAAAAAGAAACCACTAATTAATTAAGTATCGTCAAGGAGAGACGACTTGAAAATATTTTTGACACCGCGACGCTCTAGCGGAGCGACCTGGTGCGGATCGGCGTCAGAAGTTTTGTGGAAGGTTTTGTCGTGTCTCGACTAATTCGCATAGATGCGGCTTGAAAACTAATAGATCAGTTTCATATCAATCACACTTTATTTTATGATAGTTGGACCTGTTTGAGCACGCACACTACACTGAGAACCTCAGCCACGAAGACGAGACTTCGGGCGAGCAGAACTTGTTTTAGGCAAGCAGGCGCTTGTTCGCAGACATACAAATCGAATGTCCAATAAACATTTCTGAGAAATTCATTTGGCGCCAGGTCAACCCCGAAATGTCCACTCCACTACGTACCGCAGTTGGCCACAGTCGGAAGACATTAACTAGAGTTACTGGAAAACTTTGAGCAGAGCCAATGTCCCAGCTATCTACGAAATACATATGTACATCTACAAACCCATTTATATATGCATGTACAACATACGAGGATATAATTAAGTATGGACAATACATGCACTGTTTCAACCTCTGAACTTTGCGTAATTGAATTGCCTATTAATGCGAAATATTATGCCGCGAGACGGGCTGCGCTAATAAGATTCTTTGAAACCAACTTGTTTGGTTAACAGGGGGAATACCGAATGGGGTTTGCCGGGGTGTTGCTTAAAAACCAGTTCAATTGCGTGTATTATACATTTTTATCATTCACATTAGCATTTGATACTTCAGTGAGATTTAGAATTGCATCTATTGAAAGATTGGTAATTAGAGTCGACTCAAAATGCAAAAATTAGCGAATTCGCTTATCTATATATTCAGGTGGAGTTTTTCAACGTTTACATCATTTTATCCGCAACAATGCATAAATACATACATGGAAGATGAAGTTTCACTAGTCTACTAGGCTACAGTTTGTAACATTTATTCTTGAGTATAGTACATCAATAGCCGTTTCGATATATGTAGGTGTACACTACAATTATCTGACCCCTTCGCATAGATCCTGGATTTCAAATGCGATTTGTCGATGGAATGACTTTTTGTGAATGTCAGTCTGTTGGTGGTGATAAGCACAGCACAGCATGAAAGTAGGCGGGCCGACACTGGTAACGGTCCACGCCATCCAAACTCAATTGTTGTTCGCTGGTCAAGCAGCGTCTCTGTCTTTGAATTTAATGGTGGGTCTCGACTGTGACTGCGGCTGTGTCTGTGCCTGTAGGTGCTGAGGTTGAGTGGAAGCGTAGTTGGAGCTGAAGTCATGTCACGCTTGACCTTGACGCCTCCTTAGGGTTAACGCAGAGCAAGCAAACACAAGAAAATAAATGAAACGTAGCACTCAGATAATCGCAGTGGAATTCAAGTGACACCAGCAAAGCCGTGTACATATTGTACATTTCATTTCTTGCTTTTCTGATTTCGATACCAAATCGGACCTCGGGTCGCGATGGAGCGATGGATGTATAGGACAATGAAGCTATGTATATATTATACTAAAAATATATACTCGACTAAAAATTCTCACGTGTCCATTTGTTCCATTTATTTAAGTGGGATAAAAATAAAATTCTCATATGTACATACAATGTATGTATGTAGTGTGACGATTTAGCGAATTCATATCGATTTTTATGACATAATCATAGCAAATGAAATTTTAATGATTTTAAGTAGTTAATTGGAGCTTGGACCGAGCTGATGAGCTAATTGAAACAACCAAAGCTCATTTTATATATTCTCATCCGTCCTTCAGCCATCATCTGAATCAATTAGCAAGGTGCTTGGCGCTTGAAGCGTATTTTTATACATTTGTCGTCCCACTGTCAGCTTGAACACCGTTCTACCATAAGGCCGATTTATTCAGTTATTTTGTAACAGTTACCCAACCGACCAGTATCTTTCATAAACCAGGCGAATGAACCTAGCCGAAGATTCAAAAACAGACAAACAGACACGGAAAAATTTGCCAAGTCTCGTCGCGTTAAACAAAGCGCTTCCGTTCAGAATGGCTAAAACCTTAGCTGGGCCAGGCTGGGGCATCTACAATGGAACTGGGGCAACATATAAACCATGGACCAACAGCCGAAACTGAATTCGTGTTGCTGCTGCTGCTACTGCTGCTGATGTGATGCGATGTGCCGTGCTTGCTTCAAGTTCATTTCAACGGCTGGTTGGGCAGCAATCGCTGTGAAACCTTCTCGAAAAAGAGAAAAAATTAATACTGTTGAAAATGTAGAAATAAGCAACAACAACAGCACTGTACAGGCTGGTGTGCTCGTCACACAGGCTCTAATTTATTTGTTCATCTTGATCTATGAAAGCATAAAATTTAATGGAGCATTATGAAAGAGTTCGTAGAACAAAACAAAAGCAACTACCAGCGGCCTCAGAAATTGAAAGGTGGGAAGAGACTGGTCCAACCCGTCTAGGTACAATGTGATAGCGACTGACAGCACCGACAGGTCGACAGGTCGGATGATTGCACGTCACCGCGTCACTTTCTGTTAAGCATCACCAGCTTCGGGGAGCTGAGATGGAATTCTTCGAGTATTCGCTTTGGCCATTGCAGATGCTTAATGGCAAATGGTCAGTTTCTGACCCGTAAGTCGGCGTCCAGATGGCAGACAGCACACAATTAAATTATCATTACAGACTTTTATCGATGGCATAGAACATCGGTTTACACGGCGCTATCTCAGCAAACTGGTGCTCTACATTAGGCACGCACACCTGGCATTGATTAGAAAAAACATCGAATGAAACGACTGAAAATGAAACAGTGATTCAGATTATTAGTCTGCGTAATCAAGTTCCGGCAGGGCAGCTATAGCTATACTCGTAAATGCAGCCAAGTCAAATTCCAAACTAATAGATGATAAACATGAAACGAAGCTGAAACGAATCCCGGTCCGACGACGACTTTTCGTAGACGGATGCGAATTTCATTTCGGGGTTTTACCAGTAATTTAACCAGCGAACATATGCGGCTGTAACTTGTTGCTGCTTCTGTTTTTGTTTCTGTCGCTGGATCGGATCTACAGCTTAATTCTAGAATTTGTTGCTAGATGTTAGCGCGTTCGCTTTGCCCAAGTGTAAATATCCCATGACTGTGACGATGGCTCAAATATGTTTGCTTATCTTGGCCTTATTTCAGTTCAACTTAATCAAATCAACCGCGAAATTTCTGATTGCTACAATGGAACGAAGGTAAGGCTGAATAACAATATGGAAAACCTACACAAAAGTCAACACAATAAAAGCGGTTGGTTGAAGGCATCCGTTCTTAGATTGTATTATGTTGAGCCCGTATTTTATTTTATTGTATCCTATGCGCTTGATAATAACTCGAAATTCTTCGTACATGAGCATTTCGTATCACAGCACAAATGTATCGGACTATGTGAACACAAATAATAATAATAATAGAAAAGTATAGTAGTAGTTGAACATCCAAATTTTCTGTTCGAATAAAAAATCATTAATCCATGTTAACTGTCAGCAAACAGTTGGGAGGTGGGCCCACATATGTACATACACAGATTATAAATGAATTCTGAGTGAAGACAGCACTTGTGGGAAAGATCAGTTGTGATCGGTCAGCCAATTGTCATATTTTACTCGGACTATCCTTGAAGGCCGTTTGTAATGCATTGGAAATGGTATCGAATTGTTCATAATGGGGTGATTTCGCATCACGAGCAGGCAGTGATGCAATGCAAAATATTCATTAGTAGCATAGACAGTTAAAAAAGCTGTTTTATATTCAATGAACAATTTTATTTCTGGACTGACTCAAATTGTTTCGGATTTTTCGGATTTCTTCGATGTTTTTAAATTTGTATAGGTTTCCCATTGTCCGAGTGATACCGAAAGTCCATAAAATTCGCCCACATATATTAACGAGCATTTAATTTAGTGTCATTCGACACTTTTACTACATGCCACTCTTTTATACATATCTTATTATAATCTCATAAATCTCGTGCCATTTTAATTTGCTCGGTACCTTGCGCCCCATTTGCATAGCTTTTTGCAACAACACAATGAGTTCATTTGCTCCTTTATAGTGGCATACCGCTCGTGCTACATTTAAAATTTAACGTTCAATTAAATTTTATTGTTTCGAACATAATGAAGAAGTAAAATGTGCCTCCAGCTACCACGACCGCACCATCTCCAGCTCTCGTTGCAGTTGCTGGAGCTCGTGGAGTGATGTGGAGTGGAATGCTGGGGAAGGAGAGAGGCTGGGCTGACCTTCGACTCAGTTTCAGCAGCTTTGTATGCTTTGCTTTGCGTGCACTTGTTTGTCCAATATTTCGGTTCCGATATTGTTTTCCTTTCTGTATTGGAGCTATCATTTGTTAATTGTGCGAATTATTTGCAAGCTTTTTATTGCAGATCGGACCAGTAAGTCATGTAATTCAAACTCGAGTCGATCCCTACCACCGCAACAAAGTTTGCATTATGTTTTTATGTACAGTATATTCATATATGGCGGTCCATAAACGTTTTACGATTATCAGCCACACAAGGAATACATACAAATTTATATAAAGGGGCTTTTGTGTCGACTCACTTCAGTTCAGCATCAAATGGCAAGGACATTGATACTACTCAATGACCATTACTCAACTTCAGCGGCGTTGAGAAGCATTTATTAAAACATATTAAAATCGCAATCCCAACTGTTAAGGTTGTTAATAATCAATTTATAATATTTAGTGGCAGTGTTGAGTCTACACATACATATGTATGTCTATATGGGGCTATAAAATGAATGATGCTTAATGAATTTTTCTTTAAAATTCAGTATCTATTATCAAAAAAATTATCTCTTATATTAATTTGTAATTTATCGTAGTCCACCCGCCAGCTCCTGGCTGTTCATTGAGCTTGAACTCTGAGTTTTAGAATCTGCGAAGGGAAAAGTTAAAATCCAATTAGAGTTTGATATGTGTGAGGAACTTACGAAACTCACAGAGTACAGGGATTTATTAGCTTTGTCTAGATGTGTTACACTCAGAAAGAAGGTTTTTAGATAGCATAAAGTATGCTTACACATACATAAATATATTTTTGATCAGCATCAATAGCCGAGTCGATATATGTCTGTCTGTTCGACCGTCCGTCCGTCTTGTTTGACGGCTTGTTTTCACAGACCATACCAGCTCCTGTGATATCACACTCAATAAATTTTGTTTCACAATTTTGCCACGACCCCTACTACTTCCACAAAGGTCGAAATTCTTTGGTACCCTCAGGAAATATGATGGATATGTAGAGGCAACGGCCGCGGCTCTACTTTATACTCACTAAGTATACATGTGAGCTTACGATTTATGTAATTTATGCAATATATTTTATATGTCCTTTTGTATCGCTGTTCACAAAACGGAAAAGTTGACTTTTTGCCAATAAAAATTTTAATAAAATCGGTTAGACCGAGATTTTGGGAGATTTGTATATGATATGATGATATGATGTTCTGCTTGCATTTTTGTTAACATTTGTTTTTACATGTCCTCTTTACGTATATTGGAGTGACATCACAGATATTTGGATAGAAGCTTTAATAGTCTCTGATATGTAGCCGCTCATGAAGACGGACGGACGGACGGATGGACGTCCAGACAGACATGGTTTTATCGACTCGGCTATAGATGCTGATTAAGAATATATATACTTTATGGGGTCAGAAACGCTTCCTTCTCGGTGTTACATACATCCAATATCACCATAAATCTAACATGCCCCCATTCTCTTTGAATACAGGGTATAAAAAGGGTAGTGAAAATAGACAAAAATTGAAACAATATATTTTAAAATTCGAATCAAAAAGGCTTTATTTTTGTGAACAGCAATACCAAAAGATAGAGAGAGAGATAGAGAGCATGCGACAGTTATCGGCTTTGATATAAATTCCGGCGCATTCGTTAAATATATGTATATGTATAATATATTGTATAAGATACATACATCGTAAGATAACATACAAGTATCGGGTATACATAAAAGTATAAATACATAAATAGATACATACATACATACATATATACTTAATTTGTTGCATCAAAATTTGATTTCACATTTCATGAAAGGAAGTCATCGTGTACGACAATTTGATAGAAATCAATGAATGGGAAATTTATTTTCACAATTAAATTGTATGTTGAAAAAGTAATGGACAATACCGTGATCTGATTTTACCTTTGGATAGTGATAGTTTACTTATAGTTTAATTATGCTTCTGAAAAGTTAGGAAAACAATGTACATACATACATATACCGATACTGGCATATGTCATTTTATTTTGTATTCATTCAAATCCAGAGCTTGTGACCTGCCGAAAAATTAATTAGAAAATCCAGATGGTTTATTTATGGCTACTACGCCAACGGCAAATTAGTCAAAGGTAAAAAAACCTGGTGAAAAAACAGGTTTGGTAATTAATATGGTTACATATTCAGTTCGGAATTGGTAACAACAACTTTGAAGATGTTGAAGATGCTTCTAGAGCAATTGAGCATGCCAGAAATAGTTATTTCTCCCTTTTCTGATATATTTTTACCACTCATATTTCTATGGTTGTACAATGTACATATATATGTAGTTTATACTTCCGATTGCGTGAAGAACGAAATCTGAGCTAAACTTTTTAACTGCCTGAAACTCATGTTCGTCTGAGTCCAAGTTGAGATTCTGGCCTGTCTATGCAAAGAACCAGGAAGCAAACACAATCCCCACAGCGCATGACACGAGAATAATGATAATTTCGGCTTCGTCTGCCGCAGTGGAGCACTTGCTTTGCCTATTGTAATGAGCTCTACGCTGACGCCGCCAACGGGAATGGCTGAGGTAGCGCACGATTTGACCTCAGTGTTTAAATGATAATTGATGTTTCTCCGCAACTGCAGCCCAGGTAACAACAGTTGATATTCGTCTTGGTGCGTCCAATTCGGGTGCTGACGGCCATGTCTAATTGGCTGGCAAATGTGTTTAAAACTTAAAATTTTTGGCTGCCAATTGCTGTACCCTTTAAAAATATCTAATATTTCTGTGTATTTTCATTAAGTGGGATAAGTAAAAATAAATAATCAACCAAAATAATATAAGCCACCATACGTTAAGATAAGACGATACTCATATAATATGTGTATATGTAATTTTACGATTTATGTTACTTTTAAAATATATTTTATACGTAATAATACGTAAGCGCCACAATAATCGTATCCGAACTCTTCCGTGATCCCGCTCTCTCTCTCTCTAATAAATCTGTACCAACCCTGCAGTACTGCCTACTAGTTCGGCGGTGGTGATATCGCCAACCCCTAACAGACCACCGCTGGTTCGCCGACAATGCTTTACTTCATTTCAATTTATACCCGCAATGTCATAGGACATGGGGACCAGTGACACCACTTCGTTTACCGCGTACTAGTGATTTGGGTGGTCTTCTTGGGTGACGATATGGGTACCCATCTAATGGTGGTGAAATGGGGACCCGTCTTGCGGACGGTGAAATGGGTACCCTCCTAGTGGGTAGTGAAATGGGTACCCATCTGGTGGGTTAATAAAACAAGGAAAACATTTTGAAAAATGTTCAGTACATAAATTCATTTATTTCATAAATATTTGTGTAGTTAATTTTTCTTAGGGTTGTTTGGGTTGTTGCCATTTAAATTAATATTATTATTTGTATCTTTAAAATATTTTTTGTTTTTAATTTTGGAGTTCAGATAGCCCAGTCCCGGCCTCTACAGTTATTGCATCTATAAATATAAAATATAAATAAAAGTAATAGGCGGAAAAATGAAAACAAAAAACGAATCAGCTTAGCAAGCAACACTACAGAACTTCCATTTCTAAACACGGCAATTCCCAATTCCTCTTCATTTTTCATTTGGCTGTCCTCAAATTTGTATTTTTCACCGGACGACACTTTTTCTGCATATTTCTCCTTTAGTTCCTTCTTGAGCTGCTGTATATTGTAAAGTTATGTTAAGTTGACTTTGTCTTACCTTTGGTTTACTGAATTTATTGTATAATAATCTGTAATTCACTTTTACTTGTCGCACTTGTAATTGAACACGCGTTTCGTCACTAACTGAAGCCAAAAGTAAAGCAACAGAATATTCCAGCAATGGAATGTCTGCAAGAATAAAAGAAAACAGAAAACAGAGCAGCGCAGCATCATTTTAGGCTACCTGCTCTCTTCGTTTTTTTTTTCGTTTCTTTTGTCTACTGGTGAAACGCTGCAGCCCACCGAACTAGTACGATGGGTGGTACGCGGTGGGTTGTAGAGTGTACAGAGATAAATTTTTTTCTATTCTGCAGGGAAAAGACAGAAACCACTATATCACTACGAATCGTAGGCCCGTTGCATACACTGAAAAAAAAACAAAAGACCACCAAATAATCTAAAAGAGTAATAAAAGTTGATATTATCGAGTTAAAAAGAAAGTCAATTAAACAGAAAACGAGGTGCTCCCATCTAAGTACGCTGCATAATATTGTTATAGGTGATGTGATGTGATCGAGATGCAAACCGTTCATTTCACCCATTAAGAATTTAAATTTCCTAGAAGATCTTTAAATTGTACGAATTTTTCGTAGACCTGGTGATGGATATTGCTGTATATTCCAGTACATTCAACTGATACTCGGACAATTTCTTGCCCGTCGGCGTTGGCAAAATCGGCTCCTTAAGATTCATCCTCTTCAGCATTATTTACACGAACAAAGTGTGTGGCAATGAGGTATGAACCGATGGGCTGGCCGTTTGCTGCGGTTTCTTCATCTCTGCCTCAACCTGACCGAGCGCCGCCATGGACAGTTGCAGATCCTCGTCTTCGGTCTTGCGAGCAGGCTTCTGGAAAATAAATAAATAAATAAAGACTATGTCATAAATATTTTCCAGTGTTGTTTGATTGACAAACCAGCACCTGCAAATCGCTATCATGTCCTAGCAGTTTCATGTTGATGTTTCATTCCGCGTCTTCTTCGATATTTTCGTTAAGTGTATTTTAAACCCGGGTTAATGGGTTTTAATGGTTTTAATTTCGTTTATTTGGATATGCACTATGTATTATATACTATATACTATGTACTACATCCCTAAGGTATCATTAAAAATGTTGGCTAGCTGTATGCAGGCTCAAATGTTGCTGAGGACTCTGTACTACTGTAATGTTGTAAGACACTTTTTCATCTCGAAATAAATCATTGCTAATATATGAGATGTATTTAACTTTATTATACCCGGTACTCGAAGAGTATAGGGGTATATTAGATTTGTGGGCATAACGGTTGTGTGTAACGCACAGAAGGAAGCGTTTCCGACCCCATAAAGTATATATATTCTTGATCAGCATCAATACCCGAGTCGATATAGCCATGTCTGTCTGTCCGTCCGTCCGTCCGTCTGTCCGTCTTCATTTGCGCCTATATCTCAAAGACGATTTAAGATAGAGCAACCAAGTTTTGTATCCAGTCTCCTGTGTGATCACACTACTCCAAATGTGTTGCAAAAATTTAGCCCCGCCCCTTTCCGCCCGCACAAAGGACGAAAGTCTGTGGCGTACACAATTTTGAAGATACGAGAAAACTAAAAACGCAGAGTCATAGAGAATGCCCATTTCTATCAGAGTGTTGAATCTGGATCAGATCGGATCATTATTATAGCTGCAATGAAGAAAACCATTTCGAAAGTCATCGTTCCCTCTCGCTCTCTCTCACACGCGGCCCTGTCTGCTTTGCTTATTCGTTTAAATGAGCGCCTAGATCTCAGAGACTATAAGAGCTAGAACAACCAAACTTTCTATCCAAGCTCCTGTGATACCAAACCTGCACAAGTGTATTTCAAAATTTTGCCACGCCCCTTTCCGCCCCCAAAAAAGACGAAAATCTGTGGAATCCACAAATTTTAAGATAAATGAAAACCAGAAACGTAGAATCATGGGAAATTACTATATCTACCAGATTGCCGAATATGGATCAGGTCGGATCAATATTATGGACAGAAGAAACAAATTAAATTTCAGTGGCTACGCAACGCCTGCCAACGCCTGCTGACTCATGTCCCCTCCCTCTCTCTCTCTTTCTGTCCTAAACACTTGTACGTCTCAAATACATATGTAGTTATACATGTCATGTAGAAATTTTGAAGCAGATGTAAAAATCATATGCAAACAAAATCGGAAACATGTATAATATTCCAAAAATGTACTTCATTTTTTGAAATATTATTTTTTGCCCATTTTTTTTAATTTGTCCCTTTTGCGAACATATAAGAAATTGCATAAATCGCAAGCTCATATATGTACATATGTACATATGTATATACTGACTGAGTACCGGGTATAAGCGGCTCACAACGTTCCCCCTCGTTTTTATGTTCTCTTTGGTTCGATCTTTCGCTGACTACTTTGGTCGGACACTCTCGTCGAAACAGTCCTTTTGTATATACAGTGGCTCAAGGCCAAAATGATGCAGTGTCAAATAAAAAGTTTAAGGTGCTAAAGATTTTAAAATAGAGGAAAAACAAAAAATATTTAAACACCAGTTTGTTGTATGTTTTATCACAGTTAAAAAAGGAACTTTATTTGCTGATTAAATATTGCTCAGTTTTAAAAATAAAATAAAAACTTAAAATATATCTTAAATACAGGCCAGAGCCAAAACGATGCATCCACAAACTAATTTAATATTAGTCGAATAAAAGGTTAAACAGGTATTTTAATACTTAGTATGTAATCCCCTAACCTTTATTACGGCTTTTAACATACTATTCATGGAGGAGACCAGCTTCCGAGTGCTTTCCGAGCTTATTTTGTTCCATTCCTCCAGCAGGGCTTTTCTAAGGTCCGTTTTTTTTTAGAAATCCTGTGATTCTGGGTGTTTTTCTCCAGTGCAGCCCAGAAATTTTGAATAACATTTAAGTCTGGAGACTGGGCTGGGGGAATCATCAAGTGGGGGCAGTTATTCGACTGATATTAAATTAGTTCGTAGATGCATCGTTTTGGCTCTGACCTGTATTTAAGATATATTTTAAGTTTTGTATTTTATTTTTAAAATTGAGCAATATTTAATCAGCAAATAAAGTTCCTTTTTTAAATGTGATAAAACATACAACAAATTGGCGTTTAAGCATTTTTTGTTTTTCCTCTAGTTTAAAATCTGTAGCACCTTAAACTTTTTATTTGACACCGCATCATTTTGGCCCTGAGCCACTGTACATATGCGTGCGTCTGTGTTTTCCTACATAACATTTATGCACATAAATTGATCAGGCATATGCTTTTCTCTTTCTCGCACACAGCAAGAAAAAACACTTTTGGAAGACACTCATTGCGCAGGGGTGTTTCATAGACAGTTTTGCAGTGAGCGCGCTTTCGCAAAAGTGTCTCTTTCTGTTGTTATTGAGAGACCGATTCGTTTTATAGGTTGAGCCAAACAGTCGGACCGAAGAGCACAAGCGAAATGAAAAAAGGGTTTCGCTCAGAAAGACCAAATTGTTTTATGTTTTGTCTGTGTGCAGACTGCGTTGGAAAAATCGGTTGACGGTTATTTGCAAGCTCTGGATAGAGGTGATCCTCGACGTACCAAGGTTCTCGAAACATCGGTAGTAAAGACGAGATCAAGGATTCTGCACATGTTGTTACTTATACCATTTACCTGACCCAACGATGTATCGGACAGAGAATCAACGAAATCATGCTGCATAGATGGGAACATTAAGTTAGAGTCTTGGGATGGAGACCAAGTGATATTTGGAAGATTAAAACCACCAAGGACAATAAGACGATCAGAATCATTTAGCTGAGACGGAACGCACTGAAGATGTGCGGCGTGAAGCATATAAGTTGAAAATTCAGAAGCCGGTGGGATGTAAGAGCATGATATGAATAAATTAAAAGAACACGGACGAATTTTAAGTACGATTATTTCAATAGTGTTGAGCTCATCGATGGAAAAGAATTGGGAGGTTAAGTCGGAAGGGATCGCAATATATGTATTGTTTATTGTTTATTTTTGTTTAAAGTTTAACAATGTACAGTAAACCTGTAAGGGTAAAATTACATATAAAATAATTAAACTAAAGGGCCAAAGCCAATACTCAGACCCGGTGGGGCTGATTATCGGCTCAGTAGCCGATAAGATCCCACCAACACAAAAATTATCGAAATTATTCTCCGGCTAGCCGGCTACAAAAATTATCAAGATCATATCGATATCAAGATCCCACCAATAGCCAAATTTAGGTAAGAGAAGAGCCGGTAGCCGAACATTTCCAAATTAAAGCTAGTTAAATTAAATTAAGTTATTGATTAAGATAATTTTGACCATATTAGAACTAGTATCAAAGGAGAACAGATGAAAAAATTGGTTATAGTTACGGCAAAGGCTACGGAAAGATTTATAATCCGAGTAGTTAGAAAGACAGAGTTGGAGATGAAGAGGAGAGTAATGCCTAGTAGGGCGGAAAGGAACAGCAATACTAATAAGGTTGATAAGGGCAGTCGATTCGACCTCACCAGAGAGAAGCTTATGGAGGAAGAGAACTCCTTGGCAGGTTCTACGGGATTTAAGAGAGTGGAGGTTAATTAGGCGCAACCTACTTTCATAAGAAGGGAGATGGATCGAAGGGTCCCAATTGAGTCCCCGGAGGGCAAAGATGAGGAACTGTTTTTGTACTGATTCGAGCATATCCTGAAATTTTTGGTAATCAGGAGACCAGACACAAGAACCATATTCCAAGATAGACCGGACCAGAGAAACATACAGAAGTTTAGTAGTGTACGGGTCTGTAAATTCCTTAGACCATCTTTTGACAAATCCAAGGACTCCTTTGGCTTTGTTAGAGATAGTAGAGATATGAGAGTTGAAACATAGGTTAGGTACAAAGGTAATGCCCAAGTCGTTAACTTTGAAAAGGCGTTGAAGGATAAAGTTATTGATAGAGTAGTCGAAAAGGTATGGCTTATTGCGGTGAAAAGTCATTATGTAGCATTTAGAGATGTTAAGAGGTAGAGTGTTGATTAGGCACCAGTTATTAAGGGCATCAAGATCTGATTGCAAAGATAGTGGGGACAAGGGGTCACTGTAGGAAAAACATAGCTTAACGTCATCAGCATACAGAGATCGTTAATAAATAGGTTAAATAGCAAGGGACCCAGATGGCTAACAGGTTTAGAGAGAGAGGAGTTAAAGCAGACACGTTGAGAGCGGTTACAAAGGTAGGAATTAGTCCAATATAGAAGCTTGGTCGGAAACCCTAGAAAAGACAGTTTATGAATAAGTAGATTATGATTGACGGAGTCGAAGGCTTTACTAAAGTCAGTATAAACGACATCAGTTTGACACTGTTTAGCAAAACCCGAAGTTACGAAGGTGGAAAATTCAAGTAGATTAGTAGAAACTGAGCGACGTTTAATGAATCCATACTGTGATTCAGAGAATACAGAACTACAAAAATGTTGAAGCTGAGAAGTGATGATTTTTTCAAAGAGTTTAGGAATGGCAGATAAATTGGAAATACAGCGGTAGTTAGAGACATCAGATTTAGATCCCTTCTTATGAAAGGGAACTATATAGGATTCTTTCCAGACAGTGGGAAAGTCACCAGTCTTGAGAGACAAGTTGAAAAGTTTTAGGAGAGGCACACAAAGAGATTCTGCACAAAGTTTTAGAACAGCACTCGGAACCGAGTCAGGCCCAGTGGAGAACGAAAACTTGCACGATTTTAAATTTGTTAGGAGACCATCATAGTCGATGAAGGGGGAAAGGATACAGTTAGAACTATTTATAGGGATAGGATAAGAGTAACTACTACTAAAGTCGTTCGATGAGGCTAGGATAGAGGGAAAGTTAATAGACGGGACAGAGTAGCAACGTTGGAAAAGGAAGCGAACAGATCGGCAATATCACAATCCTTATCGGGAAGATTTACGTTTAGAATTAACAAACCTGAAGAATTGTTTAGGGTCACGTTTAAAGTTAAGCTTGCATTGGGTCAAGTATCTGTTGTAGCAAAATGTATTGAATAAGGAAAATTTCGATTTTGCAATTGAGTACTTCGAGAAGTCTGATTGCAAACCGGATTTTTTAAACTTTTTGTACATACGGGATTTTAAATTCTTCAGATTTATTAATCTAGGGGTGAACCATATAGGACCAGAAATATTTCTGGAGGGGGTAACTAAAGGAACATGCATGGGAAAGATGGAAAAAATAGAGCTATAGAATGCATTCGTGGCAGACTCGATTTATGTTATAATTGTTTACAAAAATCTCGGAATCCGAGGTTTCAGAAAAGGCGATAGTATCAATGTTCGTTCCCATACTCCTCCGAAACGGATTGACCGATTCTCATGAAATTTTGTGAGCATATTCAGTAGGTCTGAGAATCGACCAACATCTATTTTTCATACCCCTTAGTGACTTTTCCCCTTCCCCTTTTCCCCTTAGACCCCTTACCTCTTTCAACCCCTTTTAGGGTTGTCCACCATAAAAATTTTAACATTTTACAATTAATGCTGTCAAGTTTTTGACACATCTTTTTTTAATTTCATTTTAACATTTTACAATTAATGCTGTCAAGTTTTTGACATTACGTGAGCAATGCCAAGAAAACGCAAGGAGGCTGGCTTGAGCCATAATACAAATAAATGTAGAAGCTTGGGAAATAGAAGATCCGAAAGAACCAACAAATCCTGCAACAACATAATGATGCACGTGTAAGAACGGCGTAATTGCGTCTAGAAGAGTTAGAAGATACACGAGCTAAACGCAATGAAGAAATAAGATTAGAACAACGACAATCACGCCGTTTCACAGTCAATAGACGCAGAACAAATGACCAACTGTGACAACAGGCACTTCGAGCATTTACATACATCTGATTCATTCCTGCGCCTAGCATTCCAGTATGATCATTAAAAAGTGGTAATTGGTGCTATGGACAACAACGTTTGCCGGGTCAGCTAGTAATTAATATATAATTTAAAAAAAAATTCTGAAATATGTTTTGCTTATTACTAGAATGTAGAAAATTAAATAACCCATTAAAAAAATTAGGTTTTTGTTGAATAGATCGTTTTTATAATTTAAATAATTTTTTTTCCTATGTTTGGTCAAAATACTAAATGACCGTTGAGAAAAGTGTGATTGAGAAAAATATTACTTTTTAATTATGTATATGAATATGATAGGTATAGAAAAACGTAGAATGCACTTTTGTTACAAATTGATTCACTGACTCAAAAAAATTAAAACCGTATCGAATAACATTTGGAGAAACACCATTCTAGAGAAGTAAAAAATTCATGAAAGTTTTGAGTGCGCCTTTTTTTTTGTCTCTGGGTGTAGATTAGTGGTGAAAGTGGATGTGTGTAACGCCCAGAAAGAAGCGTTTCGGACCACGAAAACTATTTATATTCTTCATCAGTCGATATACCCAAGTCTGTCTGTCCGTTTATCCCTTCGTTCAGATGATCTCATATGTAGAATGCAGTGACTATACGAGCTAGAGCATTCAAATTTAGTTTGTTTATTATACCCGGTACTCGAAGAGTATAGGGGTATATTAGATTTGTAGTTATACATATGTAGAAATGTAGGCGCAGATATACAAAGCATATGTAAACAAAAATGGAAACATGTATAAAAATTCAAAAAAATTCAATTTTTTTTTAATTTAAATATTATTTTTGTCCCTTTTGAGAACGTATAATGAATTTCATAAATCGTAGGCTCATATATGTATGTATATATATACTGACTGAGTACCGGGTATCTTCAACATTGTGTACGCCACAGACTTTCGTCCTTTGTGTGGGCGGAAAGGGGCGGGGCGAAGTTTTGAATTACATTTGGAGTAGTGTGATCACACAGGAGACGGGATACAAAACTTGGTTGCTCTAGCTTTAATAGTCTCTGAGATATAGGCGCAAATGAAGACGGACCGACGGACGGACAGACAGATATGGCTATATCGACTCGGCTATTGATGCTGATCAAGAATATATATACTTTATGGGGTCGGAAACGCTTCCTTCTGGGCGTTACACACAACCGTTATCCCCACAAATCTAATATACCCCTATACTCTTCGAGTACCGGGTAAAAACGAAGTCAAGCCATTTTTTGAATTTTTGTACATGTTTCCATTTTGGTTAAGATATGATTTTTACATCTGCTTCTACATTTCTACATGACATGTATAAATACATATTGGAGACGTACAAGTGTTTGCGAGAGAGAGAGAGGAATGAGAAGCGCTTGGCAGGCGTTGCGTAGCCACTGAAATTTAATTTGTTTCTTCTGGCCATAATATTGATCCGACCTGATCCAGATTTGGCAATCTGGTAGATATGGTAATTTTCCATGATTCTGCGTTTTTGGTTTTCTTTTATCTTAAAAATTGTGGATTCCACAGATTTTCGTCCTTTGTGGGGGCTGAAGGGGGCGTAGCAAAAGTTTTAAATACACTTGTGCTGAATTGATATCACAGGAGCTTGGATAGAAAGTTTGGTTGCTCGAGCTCTTATAGTCTCTGAGATCTAGGCGCTCATTTGAACGAATAGACGAAAGCAGACAGGGTAGCGTGTGAGAGAGAGCGAAAGGGAACGATGCTTTTCGAAATGGTTTTCTTCATTGTGGCTACATTAATAATCAGATCTGATCAAAATTCAACATTTTGATGGAAATGGTTATCCTCTATGATTCTGCGTTTTTAGTTTCTTCGAATCTTTAAAATTGTGTACGCCACAGATTTTCGTCCTTTGTCCGGACGGAAAGGGGCGGGGCGAAATTTCGAAATACCCTTGGAGTAGTGTGATAACAGAGGAGATTGGATACAAAATTTGCTCTAGCTTTAATAGTCTCTGAGATATAGGCGCTAATGAAGACGGACGGACAGACAGACATGGCTATATCGACTCGGCTATTGATGCTGATCAAGAATATATATACTTTATGGGGTCGGAAACGCTTCTTTCTGGGCGTTACACACAACCGTTATCCCCACAAATCTAATATACCCCTATACTCTTCGAGTACCGGGTATAATATTTAAAAAATAAATTTATAAATTATTTTGATATTTTATATATGTACATATATATAAATATATATCGGAATAAATATCGTATCGTGTCGCATCGATAATCTCTCGGTGATATTCGGTAAAACTTTTTTCGGGTACTTTTCTTTAGATTGTAGAGCTGCCTCTGGACCTGCTCAGCCAGCAAAATATTTAAAATATATAAAAATATAGATTAAATATTATATATCTTAAAGCAGTTGACATGGAAGAATAAAATAATCCACGAGGCTATTTCATTATGTCTGTAATCGAGTGTAAACAATAAAGAAAAGCCATTCAACTATGAATTGGAGCTTTGATGTATATGGATATATGCTTGGGTAGCTTATGTGAAAGATTACAGAAGGAGAAAAGGCGCCAAAATGCATTTACAGGATAATCCTAGGTGAGTGAGTTGTCAGATCGTATTTAATTCCTTTTGATTCCAGGAACGGAATATACTGTATATACAGTATATATTGTATGGTTAGTGCCACAACACAACTCCACACCCCACCAGCGTGACCATTTATGGTATTTTATTTTGAATATTTTCAATGTTTTTAAACCTTTGCTAAGAAGGAAAACTTAACAATCTCGTAGAAAATGGATTAATTTGTCAGTTAAAATTATGTGTTTAGGGTTCAGTATTCTATTCAGCTAGTAATTTTACACAGAATGATTAGCACGATTAGCCAATTGCAGACCAAGACGGTATTTAAACATTTCCACGGAAAGCATGAAACTTGAAGAAGATAGCGTGGTTTTTTGAAAGGATAGATCTATACGATCAATTAACAAATAGTTTTTTCGCGGTGTTGCTCATGTCGTTCACTTGTTTAAATTGAGGGGGCTTAGGTAGGCTAAGTTCGTTTTTTTGGTAGTCGGTCACACTGCTGAAGTTCTTTTCTGTCGGCGTCATTTGGCGGTGTGCTTTGTCGAATTTTTGCTAATTGAAGGTAAGTCGTTTTCTTGGACATAATTACTGGTTTTTAGAAGTGTATTAAGTGGAGTAATAATTCGTTTAATTCGTTTGACTCGCACAAAGCCAATGCCCATTTTAGTGATTGTCAAAAATGAACGAATCCTATGCTTTGCGGCTGGATGCGTTTTTGTCCTAACACGTGTTTTCTAATAACGCGATGTGTGGTAAATTGATTGAATATGTACATATGTATGTACAGACACACACATCTTTGAGTAAGGGCGATCGGTATGGCGTATTACATTTAATAAAATCAAAAATATGTTTGTAAAAATGTGTACTATATATATGTGCATATGTATGCGTAAGTCTGTATCTTTTGACATGTGCATTCATCTCTAGATTCCTTTACTCGTAACGGATTTCATCAGTTTTGATGCACATGTGTATGTACGAACATACATACAAATGTATGTATATTATATGTTGTTGGTTCAGGGCGTGTATGCTTCGGTTTAGGTTTAAATCAGAATATGCAAATGTGAGAATTTATTAAATAAACTATTTGGTTTGTTAAAGAATTTCGCATTTAAAAAGAATGGACGCTCCACCAGAGGGACACGTAGAGGCCGAGTCCTGTAATGAGGTCGACGACGAGAAGTCTGTCAATTCCGACTGCCAGTCCATGTAAGTAATGCGAACTTGAGGCTTGGAGGCAACGTCTGAAAATTGAAAATTGCAGGCCGGCGTACATGAATTCGGTTATGAGGCGGCAGTATTTGCAAGAAATGGTTAAAGCGCTGCCAGTTCCAATTCAAAACAGAATTGTAGTGCTTAAAAATCTGCAGTTGGACCATCTAAAGATCGAGGCCGAATTCTTTGAGGAGGTGTACAAGCTGGAGCAGAAATACCAGCTCAAGTACCAGCCCATGTTCGATAAGCGCAAGGAAATTGTGATCGGGACAGTGGATCCCCCTGTGGAGAAGCCCAATTGGACAGAGCCCGAGAAATCTGAAACAGAATCAGAGGCCGAAGAACACTACAGTGAAGCACTGAAAGCTATCAAAAGTATTCCCCAAGATGCGAAGGGCATTCCTGGATTCTGGCTAACGGTTTTCCGTAACACTGCTATTCTGTCGGAAATGGTCCAACCACACGATGAACCAGCTATGCGCAAACTAACTGATATATCCATCAAATACGATGATGGGGTATGTAGAACAGAAGCTACGCTTCCATGCTTAATAGTACTGCATAGTTAATTTATTAACTCTTCCAGCACTCGTACACATTGGAGTTCCATTTTGATAAGAATGAGTACTTTTCGAACACAGTCCTTACAAAGCAGTACGTTCTGAAGTCCACTGTCGACCCAGATGACCCGTTCGCCTTTGAAGGACCAGAAATCTACAAATGCTCGGTATGTTGAGCTGACTGGCGTTCAAGGGAAGCACAAAAATTATTATATTCAATTGATTTCAAGGGATGCAACATTAACTGGGAGAAGAAAATGAACCTAACTGTCAAGACAATCAGGAAGAAGCAGAAGCATAAGGAGCGTGGCGCAGTGCGCACCATTGTCAAACAGGTTCCAACCGATTCCTTTTTCAATTTCTTCAACCCACCAGAGGTTCCATCCGATAAGGAGGAAATTGATGATGAATCTCAGCAAGTAAGAACATTGTGTGATTAAATGGCATCGAAATTACTAACTTTTGGGTTCTTTTCATTGCAGATACTGGCAACCGATTTCGAAATTGGCCACTTTTTGCGGGCCAGAATTATTCCAAAGGCGGTGCTTTACTTTACTGGTGACATTGTCGATGATGAGGACGACGAAGACGAGGAGGAGTTCGATGAAAACGAAGAGGAGGAAGATGACGATGATGTCGCACCCCCAACCAAGGGGCACAATAAGCATGCCGGTAACAAGAAACAGTCGCCCAATGACTGCCCCAACCAGTAGGCACAATATATGATGGTGGTGTATCATCGATTGGAAAAGTTTTTACCGATATTATGTATATACATAATTCAAATTTAATTTGAAATATATTTTTGGTGAATTAAACTAAACGAAAGTGTACTACTAAAACGTGTGTGTGTGATCTTCTTATTACTCCCTATGAAAAATTGATCCTCTTATACTTTAAACTAGAGCACCAAAATCGTCAAAAAGCTGGACAGTTTCTCAAAAGATCTCTCATGTGATTACGATGCTCACGTTTAACAGGCAATCGTAAGCATACAATATAAATTAAATACTCTTAATATGGTTCAATAATTTATTAAATTAAAATTACTATTTCTGGTCTAACGCTTACAGTAATAGGAACGAGCAGAAGTATATTGTGCTGGCTAATTTTTTCCAGCTAATAGCTTGAGCTCCTTTTTTGATAAGTTGTAGGGATAATGTAGACTAGTGGGGACGAAAATTTGGCCAGTAACTCGGCTGGAAACAGATAAAGGCATGTGAACAAAACAGTAAGACTTCTATGGTTAAAATTCCCTCGAACTTACTTGTCGAAGTTCTCTTCATAGCCAACCGTATAGTCATCTGGTATTTTTGCTACTTTTTGTAGGGCTATACACTCGGCTGGCGTCGAGTTGAGAGCGTAAAATGGGTAATCAAAAGCATTAATGTAGATGTCAACGCAGAGCCCATGGCTGCCAAGATGGAGTTGACTGGCTACTGATGGTTGTGCGAGTCCACAGCTGCCCAGCATTATATTTCTGTGGCAAGAGTATACAAACGTTCCTTTATCACGACTTGAATGAAAGCATTGCACATATTTGCCAGCTTTCGAGTGATCCACTGCAATCGGATCAAATCCGGGCCCTGCCATGTCACACGCTACGCAACGAAATAACAATTTATTAGTGGTTGTTTTGAAATGAAATTAATCATAATAGAATTACTATCTATGCTTTGGATCATATGTTGCGGTCCTAGTGAGCGGCCTACAGCAGACGCAAGTTGGCCACCAAAGCTAAATCCAAACATATAGCCTCGTTTAATATCGAATCCATTTTTAATGAGAGTAAGAATGACTGACGCAATGGCACCAGTAATGTTCTCGAAATTTGTATACAACCTGTACGGCGGGTGTATAAGATGGGGTTAGCCATGACTTGCTATGCATTACATTACCACCTTACCGCATATACGATGTACTCGCAATTACACTGTAATCAATACATATCACGCAGCCTCCACGATAATAACTTAACCCTGGAATTGATTGTAGCATATGTATGTACAGAACATTCATCAAAGTAATTGATAGATAACTATTTTCTTACGATCGATAAGGGCGAGGGACCAATAATCAGCACAGCTTTGGATCCAGCCATGTAAAACAATAGCAAATTTATCCGATGGTGAGCAACCAGAACCCTCATGCAAATAGTCTTCGTCAAAAGCGGATGCCTCTAATGTTTTTGTGTTGTTTCTAAAATAGAATATAAAGGTATACAAAAGAAAAAAGATGTTCGCTTAAAACTCACTTACTTATAAAACATAAGTCGCATTGTTTTTTGCACATCATATTTGGTTCTTGGTCGAAAAGCTTAAAAAGAAAATACTGAGATATGAGACATCAACTTTCATTGAGTGCAGATAGTACCTACATAAAGTTTCATTTCGTGCAGCATGATTTGGTGCGCGCCTTAAAATTGCATATTTTAGGTTCAGCTTAGAATTAGTCTTATAAACTAAAAGTAGTAAAATAATTGCGCTTAAACTGAGAAATCTAAGATGCATCATGATCCACTATTTTTCATAGAAACATAAGTAAGAAAACAAAGGTAACGATAGTACGAATCTCTTGCGATCATAACTCTTTATGAGAAATCAGTGGCCAGTTCCAGTTCCAGTTCCATGTTCTCCCAAATTGATATACTAGATCAATGTCTAGTTGGTTTCAGTTACTACGACCCGACCCATACTAATCCCACAACCCGAACATAAATAGATGTAGTTTATTTTATAAGCGGTTTTATTTAAAAAATTGCAGAAAAACATGATATATAAGTAACATTACCACCAACAACATCTTTTAAAATCTCCTAATTATATTTTTATCGGCTATTTATTAGCATTATTCTCTTTGTTTGCACACACTCTCGTATTTATCCAAATTACTATTCACTTAACAGATAAGAATAAAGATTATGCACATTTTTCATTGTCATCAAAGTCCAATGTGTTCAGTACATTAACGTCCAGTTCGGGGTCAGCATACTCAAGAATGTTAAAGTCGTCCCCTATTTCGGAGGTTAGCGATTTCAGTAAATCATCATCATCGCCCTCCCCCAGGCCTCCCAAAAGATCTCCGAATCCAACATTTTCCAATTCTACAGCAGAAGCTGTGCCCTCCTGCGACTCGTTCATCTTCACATCTTGCTCTAATGTCCTTCCATCAGATGGCGGTGCTTTTCCACTTACACTTAGCATTGGGTTGTTTTGTGTTAAGGGTGTATTCGACATCATGCCAAGCCGCAGAACATCATTTTGTAGAAATAATTCAGAATTTGATCCCATTAGCATAGGTTCTGAACTATTTTTCTGCAACAGATTCCTCAGCTTTTTGTCTCCGATTGCTTCGGTTCCGTAAACTGAATTCAAATCCAATCGGTTGTCTACCGTGGACATTTTCACAGTCGTTGATGTTGATACTGCTGATGCATGAATAATTGTTCTTTGCATCGGGGCCTTGACTACATGATTTTCATTTAAACTTGGAGTCGCAAGATGCGGGTTAACTGTAGTTGGCGGCGGGCCACCCACATAGCATGAGTCATATGTATTGCCATCTAAATGGAGGAGACTCATTTGTTTAAAGCGTACTTAATTTTAATTCGTATACTTACTATAAGTGACAAACATATTCGATTGCTCCTCCTTCAATTTACTTTGCTGCTTCCATGCTCTTCCTATGTCTTCTTGCTTTTGGGGTTTTGTTGGCAAAGGCATCTTATTCTGTTCACGTCTCTGCCTTAAAGCCGAGCGGTTATCCTTAGCTTTTTGTAAAAACGGAGCCTTCTTCTCATTGCACAAGGAGCGCCATCTTTTTAAAATCTGTTTACAGCGATCATTCCAATTTGGAAACAAATCCTTTAGATTCGGATGCTCAGTATTTGCATATAGTACGGCCGAAATGGTAGCCATAAGACCAAGATCTTTAACAAGAAATTCCTTATATATATATGATCAAAATAAGATGCAAAACGAATGGCTTTACCCTCGTCCTTGCGCATTTTTTCAGCTGTTTTTTGTGTCCCAGCATTCAAACTTTCCGTGACGGGCTCCACCGGCTTGTGCTCTTCGTCGACTCTCTTTTCGGTCTGCAAACACACTTGAGCCATCATGCTTTGCATTTTCTGCTTATTCGCGTTCTTTGCATTCAAATGTGCATCCGGCTGTGGGTGATAAAGTAGCTGCTGAGGGGGATTAGCAACTACATTCCCCGACAAATAAATCTGATTGTGAAACTTCTGATCGGGGACAATCTGTTGAGGCATAGCGTAGTTATCAACCAAGACAACGGGCGATTCCCTACAAATATCAAAAGAAATAGTAGAAGTTTTCCTCATCAAGTCGGAAATATCCGCTTACCGCATTGTCTTTTCCATATTTTCAGACGATGTAACCGAATTAACGGACGTATTCATACCGTCTAACTCTGAAATATTTGGCGAGGCCAAGGAATCTAATGGATTCCTGTTGACCAGCACAGTATTCGATAGATCTGATTGTGAAGGGTCTGTGAATTTAACATTAATTAACTCTCAATTAATTAATTAATTCTCAATTAACAGCAGTAATTCGTGTATTTACCAAAAACGTTTGCTGTAGATCCATTCGTTGTTTTCGGCTGTAGTCCTGGTCCAATTGATATTTGCTCTGTCAAGATATTTTTATTTTCAGGCTGATTTTTCTCAGCTTTTACCTTCTTTAGCGACTTTGTAGGACTCTTAATCGCCAGTGACGCCTCCTGATCGGGGCTTTTGCCTTCGACACGCGTAAAATACATTTTCATTGATGCATCTATTTCATCAGAAGAATCCGATTCGCCAAACACCAGCTCACCAGATTCCAATAGAGGCTTTCCAAAGAAGGCTTCTTGCAAGTACGGAGGATATGCTTCGATTAGCTTGTTTTTCTGCTTTTTGCGTATAATTTTCTTTTTCTTGTCCACAACCATAATGGCACTCAGCTGGTCGGCCGCTGGTATATCGTCATTGTCCTTTTTGAGAGTTCGATTGCGAACTGAGAACCCACCGATGCCCAATTTTTGTAAGTTGCGCTGCCGTTTCTTGCGTAAAATATGCACACCTTCGTCATTTGTGGTAATGGTGAAACCTTCGGGAATGGGATTCTCCGTGCCATCCCAGACCATGCCGTCTTTGTACTTCTCACACTGAGCTTCCTCAGCAGCTGCAGCATCACCTTGAGCGTCCTTACTATTGCCAATGGTTTGCCGCATCTTCCTCTTGCGTTTGATCTCAGTTGACAGGGACTTTATCATGCTTAATCCACTTTCACTCAGGCAGACACCGTCAATCCAATGAATAGCTTCTGGAGTGTTTTCGACCAGATCGCTTGACAAAGTCATTTGGCTTTGATCCGAGCCGCTTGCATTCTTTCCGTCTGCTCCACTTGCTCCGCTGCCTGGCTGGGCTGATACCTTATTGGACGGTGTCTGCGTGGAGCTACCGGGTTTTCCATCGTTTAATGACAACGGCGGTTTTCCAGTGCAACGACACTTTAAGCACTTGTAGACATTTTGGTCATAGTACTCAATGGTAAGCTGAACGTTTATAGAGTCGCACAGGAAATGTGACCAGAGCTCGCAGGTTTCACATTGAATTATCATTTCTCCAGTACTGTACGGATTCCGACACACTGAACACGCCGATTGGCTGGTACATGAGGGGCACTCCGGCATGTTTGAATCGCCATAATCACTCTTTTCCGTGGGATTCAGTCCGCACTTTTGGCACAGCGTACAAAAGGAGCATTTCCAGTTGCCAGAGGGAACTGTCTCCAGTGGGGGATTGACACAATATATGTGGTATGAAATGTCACATTCATCGCATAGAAGAAGCCGCGCTTCGTCGTTTTTCTTCCCACATCCCTCGCACACCGTACAGTCCAGGCAACGCCAGCCCTTCTGTAGAATTCCCTTAGAAGGCTTGACACTGGCACAATACGAATGATAGCATTGACCGCACTGGGCACACGTGATCATTACCGAGTCACTTTCAATACCTAATGAGCCGCACATGACGCAAATATCCTGATTCAGCGTAAACTTGTCACGAGTAGAGCATAATACCATCTTCTTCTCGCTGGTTAGGTCCACATCCATGTTTCGATTTACATAACGATCGCTTGAAAGGTTTGGCAGCACAATCGTCCGTCCTTTTCCACGCGTGCTGCGTTTTTTGTTTATTTGCGACAGAACGCCCATGCGATGAAGAACAAATTTTCCACTCTTTCCGCGTACGTTTGACAGACACATCTTCTTTTTACCAGCGGTTGGCATCTTCTGAACATCATCAGTGGACACATCCACAATCGGTTTGGATTCTAAGGGATCAACAAGGTCTAGGTCTTTTACACTCAACTGCTCTGCTGAGGAGTCCATTGCAGTCAACACGATCGAGTCAATCAATTGCTGAGGCTGGGCAGGGCCAGAAGAATTCAACTTACAGTTGGGACAGATGTAATCATAGTCCGGATTCTGTTCTTTTTTCTTGTGGTAAGCCGTAAGGTCGGCTTCTTCATCACATGTACTATGTACAAATCTAAAAATGAATGCATTCATAAATGTACAATAAGGCACAATGTCTCTCACTCGACTCAATGCTTTAAACATACTTGTGACACCAGCTACATTTGACCATCTCCTTATGGGATGCTGCTCTATATGCTTTTTGACAAATCGGGCATGAAAATCCTTTATTTCGCTGTTGATAACAAGAGTCGCAGATGGTGTAGTGGCTATGCCAACGAGACGAGCTACCACCACCGGGCGTTCTAGATCCACAGTCTGTGCAGACTCGACAGCGCTAAAAATACATACATATATACATATTAAATTATCATACAAAAATGCTTATGAATATACATATTACCATCCTACTTACATTGCATTTCCATCCATATTTCGGAATTGCTGAGATTACTGGTCGAAAACAAGAGGCGTGATATATCTTTTGACACTGCTCACATTTCACGTATTTTAAATCATTCGAGTCTTGCTGTCGACAAATTTGGCATTTTGTACAGCGAGCGCAGTTCCACCCAGAACGTGTGTCTGCAAAGAAAGCGGCACGGAAGGAGGGTTTAGATGGGATGGGAAAAGAATAAGGGCAGAAATTAGAACATTACCTGGCAGATTGGCCAAACCGATGCAGGTAGAATGGAAGTGGTCTCCGCAGGTGCTACACATAATCAGCTTCGATAGATCCCCCAAGGATGAACATGATAGACACTCAACGTTATTGTCGCTGCCTGCAACGTAACAAATTATATGAATTATAGAACAATTTATCGTTCAAATGTCAATATACATATGCAGCTAATCTTTAAATCTTACATATTAAAGGCACTTGGCTCAAATGTTCTGTGCAAAATACTGTAAAGCTCTCCAATATTAACAGACATCCGGCGGCAGCGGCACACGGCCAGTGATGCACTTGGCGGCAGTTCATCTTGCAATTGATGGAGGCTCCATATCGGCCGCAGAAGTTGCATTTCTGTTCTAAGAACTCGCCAATATGGTTCACAAAATTCGCGGCATCCAAGTCGGTTATCTGGCTTTTTCGCAATGACCACATTACACACATTCGATGCACATAAACGTAGCCCTCGTCGAGAAACTGAGAAGGATGCACGATCTCCGTCTGCCCGATTTTGTCCAACTCATAGTTGCTCTCGACAGTGCAAGCGGCTTCCTGTTTGGGTCCATAATATGATCGACTCCCATCTTCTGTGAGCCGATCAGGTGGATATTCATCTTTGATGTCCGCGGGAGCCTTTAGTTGGAGAATCGTCCCCTGGCCCAAGGCACTTCTTTCCCCGAGATTGCATAAACAGCACACCTTGCCCGGAAACTGTTCGGGCGAATATGGAAGTTCATCGCCCACCGCAGGCTTCTCCTCAACGTTTACCACCACGTTTGTATTCATCTATTTTATTATTTTAATGTAATGTATTTATATACGCCGCTTTTTTTATTTTGTATACATTAATTTAGTGTTGTTGGCTCGTTCATGAACGAACTGATTAAGTTCACCAGCGGACTACCTTGCCTATAATCATATTTCCCCGATTTTGTATTCGGAACAGTAATACTGTCTAGATAGGACCCTCAGCACTACAAAAATAATTTTATTCAATAAATTAATAAAGTTTCTATAAGATTGGCTAATTGTAAGAACTCGTTTCTATTGGACTGCTTACAAAATATGGTTCAAATAGAAAAGGTCAAACTAAATTTCCAGAAACAAACGTCTCTACACGGTAACTACGCGATTTGCTACATAGCAAGTACATAGTCAAATAATTATCGATTACATTTAAAATAAATATGAAACAAAACATTTGTTTTATTTTTGGTCGAAGTGGACAATATAATATATCAATGGATGGGATGGTATAGAATGTGAGCTTGAGAAATATATATTTGTTTTGATGGTTTAAAACTGATTAGTTTCGATTGTCTAAATCAGCTGAGCGTGTTGGAAAACAGCGTTTTGGCACCATCTATGAAGTAATTGTGATAAGATTAGGATAAAAAAAGACACGAACAAAGTTTAAAAAAGACAAGAACATGTAAATAAGCCATTAAAATGGCTAATTATCGTCCGCGAGGTACTCTAGCTCGAGTCATTCATGCAAAATTTCACAATGACAACTCCTTGGACAACATAGACACTCGAAGGGTATGACTGAGTTTATAATTTTATGAACAGATTATATTGTTGCTGAGAAAACGAAGCGGCAGACGCTCTGGCCAAGGAAGGCGTCGGTCTGGCGACTGAAAGAATAGAAAATGTGCCTGTCTCGCTTAGAACGCTACAAAGCGACCTAGAAAAGCTGGCCAGACTGGAAATCGAGATCAGGTGGAGGAGCACAACCACCTGCAGAATCTTGAAAATCATGTGCAAAGAGCGCAACGAAAAACTTAGCCACTATCTGCTGCACCTTCCTCGGAAGGACTGCTGACTGTTAGTGGGGATACTTTTAGGTCACTTCCTGGATGTATCACATGTAGCCAAACTAAACATCACCGACAGGAACATCTGCAGGAAATGCGATGACCCTGGGGCTATCGAAAACCTGGAACATCTCATCTGCAGGTGTCCAGCTCTCTCAAGGGCAAGGAGAATGTACCTGGGCGCACCGACGCTGGCATCACTGGTAGATGCCTCCATGAGGACGCCAAAGGAACTACTAGCCTTCGCCAAAAACACCTAAATTCTAGGTGACTTCAAAACCTCACCAGCACCTTCGTAAAGGTCAATAACCATCCGGATATCCAAGGGCCATACTGGCCTATGAGAGGCCCCTATGAGGACCGTCCGGGTTAACCTAACCTAACCTAACCTAATTGTTGCTTGCTTCTAAATTCCAGTGGTACTCATTGGCTCATGCGTTGCCTAGGTTTCAGTCAAAGTTTGTGCCTCTCGAGCAACCGGATACCACCACGACGAACTGGCTGGAACGAACGAAATCGCTGTCGACCAACATATGGTTGCACTTATGGCACGCATTAGCTAGGTCGATTCTCCAGTTCTTCATGACTCAAACCGATATAAATGGTTTTTTAAAACGTGGATCAATGTTTATTCTATCAGAGGATCAATTCAACAAGTTGCTTGTAGCAGGTGGATTTTGCGCAACATCGGAGCCGGTTTGATCAAATAATTTTACTTACATATGTTGTAAATAATACTTAACGAAAATATTTCAGGTGACGCTATTGGATATCGGTGCCGGCGACGGCGAAATTTCATTAAGAGTGGCCAACACGGTGGCTGAACTAAGTGGAAATGCAGGCCTTAGAGTGTTTGCCACTGAAGCTAGTTGGACAATGCGAGATAGACTGAAGAAACTCAATTTCAATGTGATTACCGAGATCGGAGGATTGCAAAACATGGAGCTGATATTATGCCTAAACGTACTAGATAGATGTTTTGACCCATTCAAACTTTTGGAAGATATTCGCAATACACTCGCACCTGGGGGTCGAGCGGTCATAGCCTTAGTGCTTCCATATATGCATTATGTGGAGACGAATTCTTCGCATCTGCCAATTCGGCCACTCCTGGAAAATAGCAACAACGGACGGCCAGCTACTTTCGAAGAAGAGGCCACAAAGTTTATGGAGCTACTGGAAAATTGTGGTTTTAAAGTAGAGTCCTGGACGAAAGCTCCATATCTGTGCGAAGGAGACCTTCATCAGTCATTTTATTGGCTTATTGATCTAATTGTTGTAATTTCAAAGAAGGCATCTTAGATCACACGCATATGTATCGGTCTCTATTTACTCTAAAATCTCCAGTTTTCAAAATTCAGTTAAAACGCGGCGTACGTCCGAGAGGGCGAAAAATGAAGCTTGGATTCCTAATTGCTAAGCTGAGCATTTATACTTAATACATATTTAGGCTATAATATAGGTATCAAATTATACTTGTGTAATAAATTACCAAAAATGTAATTTACAAAAATGTCTAAAATTATTGTATTGTATGGGCTGCATTTGGGGGCCACCCAAAAAGTATACATAGTGAGTCTAAGCACTAAAAACACTCAATACAATTTTAATGTTGAAATATGTTTATTATATTGAAAGATAAGATAAGGCAGTCCTTGTTTACATACAAACAAGAACCTATTTGTTCACATATTGTTCTTAAAAATAGCTATTCATTAAAATTCGATGGAAAATAACAGATTGAAGTCTTTGCCCACATATTTACGTACTTAAAACAAAAACTTTTTATACCCCTGAAGGAGATATTATTTAAATCATTTATTGATTGTGAACTTGTCTAAATAAAACTCTTAAAGAATTTACCCTTTTACATAATAATATCTCAGTTTTCGGGGTTCGTAAACATCACTTCAAGGTAGTTGTTGGTGTAAACTATCACTTCAGAGTCTTCGGCACAATGATTACGCAATGGCAATATACCACGGTAAGGATTCTCGGCGATATTGTACGATCGTTTTATCACAATGTCGTTCTCTCTGGCCAAATCATTGAACACAGAGTAATTGGCATGTGCTAGAACCTTTGATTTGGATGTAAAACAAATTGGTGCACCATAGGTATGAAGAATCTTGATGAGACATTCCAGCCAATGACGATCGTCTGGTTCCTCTTTCTGTACAGAACCAGGATAAAATTGCGTAACAAGAAGATGGGTCATGTTTCCGATTCCTGTTAAATCAGGCTGCAGCATGATAATAAGAGTTGGATCTAGTCTGGTCGTCTCTGAAAAACGTGTAATCGATACAGGCATAATCCGTTTAATAACGGTTCTTTTAAGATCTCCCACGCAAACAGTTGACTCCTCAGGTTCTTGGGCCTCTAGCATGTTTCCAATAAAGTACAATTCCAAATTTTGTACACTTTCGTACTGGAGGAAGAAGAATTTTAGATGCATTTCTTCAAAGTAGCATAGACACTCACTAGTTGCTCCCACTACGTACACGATGACAGCCTTATCTGGCTCTGTCACAATGGAGATCTGGGTCAAAGCTAGACAAACGGTGGCAATTGTACTAAATGAGGAACAAGCAGCAAAGAGATCGTACTGCTGTAGGGTGTTCCATGGGCTGTCGTTCACCTCTAGCAATGTAGCATTGTAAAATGCCTCGATAAGATTGCTCTCTGAAAGGATACTGCTTCTATGGAATTCTTTGATTTGAAATTCATAATCGAGCAGTCGGTAGGGGCTGTAGAGGAGTGCCAGGGTTCGACACACTTGCGGCGTGTGATTATCCTTGTCGAGGTGTCTATGGTACTCAGAGCAGTAGGCTACGCCAGCACAGCCTGCGCAAGTATTTAGAGGCTTAGTTCGATAGCAAATCGCACAGAAACCAGGATATCCAATCATTTCTTGCTCGCGCAAGGAAAGAGGACGCCGAAGTTTGACTCTCAGAATGAGCTTCAACTGGGAAATGGCCTGGTTCAACATGGTTCGGGACAGAACAATCCCTTGCAAAAAAAGTGGATGTTCGATACTCTCTACCTGTTGAATATCCCTAAGAATTTGGCAGAAGTCGTGGTGCTCCATGAGATCCTCAGTAAGATGGGCAACACTGCAGTATCGTTGCATCTTGCA
This sequence comes from Drosophila algonquin, assembly GCA_035041765.1. Classification (NCBI taxonomy): domain Eukaryota; kingdom Metazoa; phylum Arthropoda; class Insecta; order Diptera; family Drosophilidae; genus Drosophila; species Drosophila algonquin. The sequence continues at coordinate 127,814 of JAWNKY010000206.1, read as the reverse complement.
ACCGTTGCACAACAATTGTGCAGTTTTTCTAAGTGGCTCTTCTAGTTGATCGTTTTCCAGATTCCTTTGAAATCGCATGGCTTGCAAAGCACGTGCACGGTTGTACACACAAACACAGCATTTTAAAGACGATCCGTACGATTGCACGTTAATAGTGCTCATAATTTGCGATTATTTTACAAATAATTTATTTCAGTGCTATGAATTGTTGAATATACCTTGATTCTTAGGGGCAAACGCTCAGTATGTGAGGCTGAACTTTAACTGAATGTGTGCACATATTGTTTGTATTGGTTTTTACGATACCGCTGTCGAAGAAAACACCTATTACTTTAGAATTGATTGGACATTATGATTTTATTATCACGCTTGCCCACAATACAAAAAATGTTATATTGTGTATATCCTTTATATGCTAATTTTTTTTAGTATACTATAAACGAATATAATGAACGAATATAAATATGTACAAATGCAAAATGTATATCAGACAAGACATCATATTATATTAATTGTCTATAGGGTATTAGTGCGTCGCGTCAATCAGCAACACTCAGCAAATAAATTTGTGTCTCAAGAAATCTCAAGAAAAAATATTTGGCTGGCTGTTTCGGCAGCTCTGCACACGTACACACACATATGAATGTACTTGCAAGTTCTCTCTGTGGATGGAAATTCGCATCAGAAAATGAGGGATGATTTCAAATTTGACTCGCAAGTGTGGCACTAAAATCCGTAGGGACCTATTACCCATTTATATCTCATTAATATCAATATTCAAGGATGACATATATATTTTTTTAGCGCATACTACTTTTTTATATGTGATCAAAAATATCATTATATACTACAATAAACCATAGAATTAAATACATATTTGTGAATATATATACATATATCAGCTCATCATATTAGTATATTCTATATCAAACAAAGTTAGCATCTAAAGCATGTACAAAATAATAATTATTCTGGTCTTATAAGGTATTAAAATTCTGAAGGGTGGCGCGAGCACAAAAATCAAAACAAAGTTGAGAGAGCGCAAATATCAGTTGTGCGCTCATACACACTTGCAAACAGGCAAAGTATGTGAGAATGCATGTGCACACATAACTCTCACGGCCGGGTCGGGCGCTGATGCCTGCCCTGTTGGTGCGGTCAAATTCAATGTATGAAATGTCGCATCTGTATATTGTATGGTTAGTGATGAGAGTCAAAAATATTGTTCGTTTTCCAGCACACACAGCCAGCCAAGCCAGTAAAATTGGATCTGTAAAGTTTAACAATCGAACATTTCTACCGCAACGCAACACTGCTCCCAGCTCAAATGAGTTTTCTGAACTATACAACAGGTAGTTCGTTCTTAAACGAATCTTGGCATCGCTGCTGGTTCCGTTTCATGTTGTCATTTGTCATTCACATGTGTACGTAACGTAGCAAGCATTGTTTTGATTTTGGGGCAACATGTCAGAAATTAAGGATGAAAAGCAGAAGACTAGTAATCCTGAAAGTAAGCCAGAGAGATCGCGAGGAAACAGAAGAAAAGACAGGAAGGAAAAGACTAATCCGACCGTCAAGATAGTGATGCGGCATTTGCCGCCGACAATGACGGAGAAGGAATTCTTGGATCAAGTGGGGCCGTTGCCGGAAAGTGACTCCTACTATTATTGCCAAGCAGATTGGTCCTTGGGTCATGATGCCACATGCCGGGCATACATCGATATGACTCTAAGGGATAACACCGAGCTTCTTCAATTTCGCGATCGATTTGATGGGTACGTTTTCGTTGATAAATACGGCGTTGAATACCATGCCATGGTGGAGTATGCTCCCTTCCAGTGCTTTCTTAAGAACAAGTCCCGAACTGATGACAAGGTAAATACAATTGAGGCCGAGGCGCACTACCAGGATTTTCTTCGGAAACTGGCTGATGAACGAGAAGAGGCAAGCCGTATAGGTGAAGTTAAGATCGACCTGACGTTCGACCGAAAATCTGACGATAGAGTGAGGTCCACACCCCTGCTTCAATACCTAGCTAACAAAAAGGAAAAGCGGCGGGAAGAAGCCCGGAAACGGAATGAAGAGAAAAAGAAGCACCGCGAGGAACTAAAGCAGGTCAGATTGATGGAACAGTCGGAAAACAGCAAACTAAAAGAAACCATTGCTGAAGTTAAAAAGGATACTGGTACCAAGCCCAAGGCCCAAGGCGCTAAAGATGTTCAATCCCAAAATCAGATAACTGAAGGAACAAAGAATTCGCGGTCAAAACGTCGGACGGAGCGCGACCAACGGCGACGTGAAGAGCATGAGCAGCGAAAGCTGGATCGAGAACGCGACCATAGAGATATAAAGAATCCTGAACGCCAAGATAACCCCGATAAGGAAAAGCCGTTGAGCAATAAAAATGGTAAAAAATCGAAACAGCTGAAAGAATTAAACAAGCCAGAACGAGACATCGCTATATTGAAAAAAGAAAGCAAATCTGATTTAAAGAAATGTGAAGAATTGCCATCGCTTTCCAAGAAAACGAATGTTGATTGTTCGGAAGCAAGGCAGAAAAAATCAAAGGAAGAGACCAGCGTTCCAGATTGCACAAATAAAACCGTAGAAGCTCTCAGTGATCAATCCGAAAACGACAATTCGGCAGCTACCACGATTGAGCAAGCAGGTCCATCTAGGTCAAAAAGTTTTGATGATACCCGAAAGTCAAGCTTTCGATCATCCGAGGAGCGTCGCATTCGAAATAAGGTATTCCCTAACATTTAATTTGAGAGAAAGAGAAATTGTCTTTTTATTTTTTTGCAGGATCGTCCTTCTATTGCTATATATCAGCCAAAGGCACGCGTCCGTAAGGGATCGGGAGAGCAGAGTCAAACCGGTAACAAAGACGCCTCCAAATCGCGCGAGGAGCCACTTTCGGATGGAGAGGTTTCTATAGCAGAGGAGAAGCCGACAAGGAAAAACAAGAGGCCAGGTCGTCGCAATAAGTCAAAGCCCAGCGAGGGTGTCCCCAAGTCTTAAGAAAATAGCAGCAGTGCAAACGTCTCGGCCATAGTGAAATAAAGAGAATATGTTTATTTTTAAATAAATGAACATTCGCTCTGGGGATGGAGCAGTTGCGTCAATAGAACTCGCTCTCCATATCCATTTGTGTACACGTTTTCTGATTATTCTTAACCTGATCCTGCGATTGATACATTTGGGCCACTTGGTTGGCATCTGTTGCGTTTTCGCTGCTCTTATCCTCACGAATTCGAATGAATCGGGGGAATCGAAGCGAAATACCCCGCTCGGTGTCCACGATGCCTATGGCTGCTCTATGGATGGGGCTAAGTGAGAGGTCTGCGCACTTTACTTCCCAAACCTGAGCCGGTTCAAACCAGTGGTCCGGTTCCAGACTTGAGTCATATCTAAAGTACGATTTGGCACTCGGAATGACATGCTTGCCTAAGAATTCAGAGTGAATGCGCAAATCTTCATCAGTGAACCCTGAAAGTAGTCGATTAAGTGAACGAGAAGTATCTAAATCTCCAATTAAAATAGTACCTGTTCCAATTTTACAGATGCTCTGGTATTCCTCGTTTTCGGTGTCATAGCAGGCAAGCAGAAATCCGCCATAGGTCCCGGTTCGTCGTCCCTTTCCTTTGTAGCCGCCAATTACGACAAGATCAAGTGAGTCGCCCACATTTGACAAATAATCCTTTTTCAACTTTAGCCAGTTCCGTGATCTTTTTGCGATTTCATACGTCGCTTCCTCATCTAGTGTCTTGACCATGAGTCCCTCACAATTACCTGGAAGAACATTAGGGATTACTTTTTCGGGAATGGCCACACTGATGCCCGACTGACCTTTGACTGATTCTTCTAAAAATTGCTGCACCTCATCCATATCGTTAGTATCCAGAGCTGTGGCGAATTTCCATTCACCTTCGACTTCCTGGAAGTGCTCCAGCAGCAGCTTGCGGCGCTCGGACAATGGGCTTGTGACAAGGGTCGTACCATTAATATATAGAAGATCAAATATATAAACGCAGACTTGAACTTTGATCTCTTCTATGTCAACGTTTTTTCTTTTACGCGTACTGAGTACTTGGAATGGCAAAATCTGCTTTCGCTCAACGTCCCAGGCAACGATTTCGCTATCAATAATGTAAGACTGCACCGCGCCTTTAAGGAAACCTTTGCTCCTGGCAATCAAATCCGGATACTTGGCCGTGTTGTTCTCCGAGTTGCGCGAGAAAATGCTTATCTCTCCCTGCTCGTTGCAGTGAATCTGGGCGCGTTCACCGTCATATTTCCACTCGCACGTTATGTGCATGCTTCCAAAACGCTCAAACACCTCATGGACGCCTTTTGTTGGTTGCGCGAGCATAGGCCTCAGCGGCATGCCTGGGTGCATAGGGCAACGTTCTTGAAGCTCCTTGATGTCATACTTCAATATTGCAGGAATAATAATATCGTAATTGGGGCATTGACTGGAAAATTCGCATGATAATAAATGAATATTCTGATAATCTAAGAAGTGTAAACTTACCTATATGCGGTTTTCAGCAACAATGTATTTATAATTATTTCATCTTTGTAAACTTCAACTATTTTGTTAACCTTACAGTCGTTAATGTGACTTTTCTTAACCAAAGCAATGGCTAGAGCTTGCAAGAGGCTCTGCTCTGCGATGCCAATGCGTAACTTGCCGATCAGGGAGCGTATAAAGAAGCGAGCCTCAGATGATCGACAGGCCACAAAGACATCATAGACGAGAGTCATCTTGGACTGACCAGATATCTTTGCTATTTCTCTCAGCTTGTTGAATACTCCTCTAATGTTCAGTGGGGCAGGCTGAAACATCATGCGTTGAGAAACGCGCGACTGTTCGGCGACAATGCCAAGGTCGCCGGTTAAGTGCGTTTGAGATTTTATGTGTGCCAAGTTACGGCCCGTCGCCTTGCAGATTGCCTTCATTAGCGTTGTCTCAGCCACACCAAGTTCCAGCCCCTCGTAGGCGGGGGCCAACTGATTAATACTGAGGTAAACGCTGGGCACCAAGTCATCTGGGCTAACCAACATAACAGAGGAAAAAAAGTTGCTTAACGTATCAATCATCTTGAGGCGCCCTTTGGTCTCCTCTATGACTTGAAACGTTCTAGCTAACGCCAAATACGGTGTCCTGAAAAATGCATTTAATTAAATTAAAGCTATGTATGTATGTCTGAGAGTGGATTTACATACACAGCTTTGGCCTTCCAGTATGCGTCTTCCAGTGGATGATAGGCTTCGTTTGAAGGATCGTAGTTTTCCACTTCGTCCTTGTTATCTTTAGCTGTGGAGCTTAACCCAATTGTTGTCACTTTCCGATCAACTTTGCTGTCAGTTGTCGGCTCCTCCTTGATGTCCATAGCTTCAACTGTGCTTGGATTTGGAACAACACGTTTCGGTTCCATCTTAGCTTCAGCGGTCCCATCTTCATGCTTGATTTTTGGTTGATTTTCAGGCAAATCAATCTCCGACTTAATTCTTTTCGACAAATTGTTAAAAATGGTTTTATTGTGTCAAATAAAATGCATTGGTCTTACTTGGTAACTGTTCTAGCTTTGCCAGGGCTCTCCGGCACATCGGACTTTTGCTTAAAATAAGAACTGTTGTGGAAAACAAAAATTTGGATTAGATTAGACATATAATATACAGGTGTAAGTAATATGAATGAACATTACGTTATGGACTGTTGCATGTTGATGCACTTTTAAAACAAATGCAATTATTTTGTATATAGGTTCCCGCCAGTTGTGTGCACTAGGGCTGAAGAAGGTTTTGCAGCCCTAGTATGCAGTGTGGCCAAGTTTCACTACCATCAATAATGGCCGTATTTCAGTACACTTGAATTGAAGAGCGTGAGACCAGCAACAATAGTGGGATAAGAGGTTAATGTCGTTTTATTTTTATATGTATATATACATATATACCAGCGTGAACATTTATGGTATTTTATTTCAAATGTTTTCAATGTTTTTAGACTTTTGCCAAGAAGGAAAATATGCCAATCTTGTAGAAAATTGTTCTATCTGTTGTATAAAATGATGTGCTCAGGCCTGAGGGTCCAAGTTAGCTAGTAATATCAAAAGCTAGGAATATCAAAAGCGAGGAATATGAGTTTCGAAATTACGTTTTCTTGCGTCGTATATACTGAAATTATTTTCAAAATTACCGCCACATCACCAAATATACTTTCTTATCGATGTTTTGTTGCATGATCGTTTCGAACTCATACAGTGAGAGTAAAAGAGAGTAAGAGCTCATACCGTGAGAGTAAAAGAGAGTAAGAGCTCATACATGAACGCGAAAATGAGAAAAAGAGCGCGTCCAGTGTCAAACTGATCGGTTCGACACAACATTTTGGCTTGAGCTTGGGTTGAGCCAAAAAAGGTATGGATAACGGGTAAATTTAGCCAAGGGAAATTTCACGGCTCGCACGATTTTCACCCTACCCGAAAAAATCCCCGATAGGCTTTGAGGGGCGCATGCGCCCCTCAAGGCCTATAAGTCAGCTGGGTGGATTTTACCTTGCAGGCCTTGCATTTTCTGGGCCGTTTTGCCTGTGGTCCATACCCGACATTTTCCGAAGAGCCTCAGCAATTTCCCAGGGAAGAATATTATAAACTTCCCACGACGGCGAGGATTTTTTGCTGCGCGCGGATTTGAAATGAGCAAGGGAGTTACTTAAATAATGGATAAATTGCTGAAATCAAAGTAATCTGTTTCATGGGAGATTAGTTATTCCATTTTGTTATCTTTTTACCATAATTTATGGGTTTCCTTCCAAGGAGTAGCCCCAACACTTTATAGACCAAATTATAGTGAACAAATAAAACAATAGCGTTACAGAGCGTTGCCCACCAGCCATTTTAAAATGGTTAAATCTATTATTTGCGGCCATAAACTGCAATATTATGATTTCTTACGTCGCATGTCATGCGCACTCAAGTTTTATAAACGTTGTTTTATAAACAATCCAACCAAACGGAGTCCTTAAAATTAACCAGTCTTGTAGAAAATTGTTCTATCTGTTGTATACAATTATGTGCTCAGGCCTGAGGGTCGTAGTAAGCTGGTAATATTAAACGGAAAATCAAATTGGAAAAAATTTTCCACCAGAGCCGACTAAAATCATATCGATTAAATTTAGGGGTGTCTGTCAAAAAAATCTATGTTTGAAAAAACTATCGATGTCTGCAGTTAGGACTCTGACATCGATTATATCGATGTTAAAATCGATGTTTCTCCAGCTCTAGTACAAGCTGCTTGTTGAAAAAAAATAAAAATAAAAAAAAATAAAAAATTTGTTTGATTTGATAACACATCAAGAATATGGCGGACGAAAGCATTACTCGAATGAACCTGTCAGCTATTAAGAAAATAGACCCATACGCCAAAAAAATTGTCGACTCGTCATCGCACGTCGCATTCTACACCTTTAACTCGGACCAAAATGAATGGGAGAAAACTGACGTCGAGGGCGCTTTCTTCATATATCACCGCAACGCCGAGCCATTTCACAGCATTTTCATCAATAACCGACTAAATACAACATCATTTGTGGAGCCAATCACCGGGAGCCTTGAACTACAGTCGCAGCCCCTTTCCTCCTATACCGCAACGAACGCTCCCGCATCCGCGGATTTTGGTTTTACAACAGCGACGAGTGCGACCGCATGAATAGTGTTGTGAACAGCTTACTGCAGAATAAAGAATCCAACGGTCTGGTGGCGCATCCTAATGCTGCTCCCACCTTTGTGATTCCAAAACACGACAATGCAAGCATATTTAATATGCTGAGCAAAGCCCAAAAGGAGTACAACGCACAGTGCAACAACCAGTCCAAGCCAATGCAACCGGAAAATGTGACCCCCGGCAATGTCCTTAAGTTCTTCGAATCGGCGAAGCAAGCTACAGCGGAGTCGCTATTCAATCGGGTACAGCCGCTTTCAGTGGATCAATTGGAGAAGCAACAGCGTGCAGCAACGCCTAATGAAGGCTTAAATCCGTCATCGACCAGAGAAGCTCCTACCGAGTGCAGGCTATCACCTTTTCAGAAGCCTTCGTTGAACGCTCAGCCCTTACCGCTGCTCGGTGAATTGAAAATCGGATCTCCATTAATGGCAAACGAAGATGCTGGTAACTGCCTCAGGCGATTGCTGGTGGGAGACCAGCCTGAAGTAAAGCCGGCTCTTATGCCACCTTCCATGTTCGATGCACCTAACGGCAACCCAGAGTTCGCGAGGCAGCCGCCCGCGCAGCCATTAAGCTCGTCACGATTTGTGCAGGCCTTCACTTATCTTATCCAAAACGATAAAGAATTTGTCAATAAGTTGCACAGAGCATATTTGAAATTTGATGAAGATTCTTATTAAAACATGAATACATATGATTTATTTTTATTTGTTTTTTTTACTTTATTAGCTTACAAACAAAACAAAATTAATCACCACACAACGCACAAGAATCACGCCCATCCATTGGATTTATATTTATTATTTGACATATTGAAATATCATTTTTTCGTTTGAGACCTCTGCAAACCTCAAAAACTTTTCCGTTTCAGATTAGACGACTCGAGAGTACATATCAACTAAACGATATAGTACGATATATTAGCCTCACATTAACAGATCATCACAGATTATTGCAGTATTTTCAATTAATATTCTAAAGCATATTAAGACGTTCTATAATAAATTTGTTTTAATTTCCTTCCCCTGATAGTTGAAATTATTTTAATTATGCCTCACAACAATAATAAATAATGATATCAATGTGATCATAGTAGTAAATAGATCGGTAAGATATAGCAGAGATAAACGGAAGTGTAAATTGATGGATTCCATTCCTTTATTAAAATGGAGTGCCTGTGGTGTCTGCTAAATTTCGGTACGGATTGGATGGGAAGATTTCTTTTTAAAGATCCACAAAAATCAGAAAGACATTTCAGGTTAAGATATCTTTATTTACAAAATCAATTGAGAAGCCAAAAAGGCACACAAAAGATAGTTGCATGGCAAATAGAATTCAATAAACATAGTTTTAGTAACAACAAATATCAACAACTTTTTTTATTTAAATTAAAACTTTAAATTTCGAAAGGAAAAAGTACATAACACAAAATAGCCACATTCTGAAATCGATATGGAATCCACCAGATCCGGATGTTGCGAATGCGGTTAAATTTTTGGAATAGCCCTCAAAAGAGACTACACACTGATAAGAATCCACATCATCATCAGTATCATATACTGCAACAATCGTGGTCGCATTAAAGTATCCTTCTTCGTTTTCCTCAGGAGCTTGGGCCTCCTTTTTAACGACATCATCTTCCGATCTGTAAGCCAAATATGAATATAATTATCAACAATGATAATGTTGCTAATGTTAAATATCTTACATAATCGTTATAGTAGGTTTTGGAAAAACGTTGGAAACCACGCATTCCAGCTGAGTTTCATTGTGGATCTTGTTCTGATTTAGATATAGAGTATAGTTCCTCACATCGATGACCTGCACTTTTTGATGACTAGTAAATGTCTCCGATCTCGTCTGTACTACACACTTGTAGTCGCCGGTTGTGTGAATTGTGGGATTTATTAGGGCCAATGAGCTGTACCGTTTATCGGGATCCGTTGAACTTTCATAGGAACTGTCAATATCATTTTTAAATTCAGGCTGGAAAAAACGATATTTATTAACAAAAGAGGACTTTGTTTTTCATAGTTTTTCTTACAATGGGCGCAGGATGCGTTCCACGAATCCACTGATAAATAGTTTTGTCGTTTCTGAACCATTTCACGGTAAGAAACGAATCTGTATCTTTGATATTATAGTCACAGTCCAAGACAGTGGGTTCCATATCTTCATTTTGAAGGACTATTAGCTTTGTTTGGGAATCATCTTTTGCTGGCAAGCATAGCCCACCTATGTAAAAAAAAATGTTTACTTAAACTAGGATCATTGTCGAATATTTGAGTCTGAGATAAGATTCTAGCACACAAAGTTTATGGTAAAAATATCATGAAAATTCACAATAAATATATAGAGATATATGGATGCAAAAACGTATATAGATTTCGCGAAAAAGTTTTTATTTACGAAAAGAAAAATATCGAGTGAACAGATGCTCGTTTAGCTTAAAAATAGAACCAAATAACAAACAAACAGAAACAAATAAATTTAAAATATTTCCTTTTGGTAGTTTTGTCATATATGTAGGTACTAATACATACATATGTACATATGTACGAGCTTTTATTTTATTTTCTTTCAGTTTAAATCATTGTACTTGAAGACTTTTGGCGCGCAAAAACCAGAACCTCAGTCCTAAAAAGGAGTTGGACTTCGAATATTAAAATAACATATGTACATATGTATGTATATCCGTTTCGTAAGATACGACTGTTCGTTCCTAAGTTGATCAAACCAAACATCACAAATAACTTTTTAACAGATCTCCGCTTTAGTCTCAGATCGAACTGGATACGTAATTTAAAAACTGGCCGTTTACGAGTAGAGGGAACAATTACGGCGTGGTCAATCAAAACTATGTATTTGATGTTGTTATGTGTATGCACATGTATATATTTATAGATATCCGATTTGTCATTATTTTTCTCAAGGTTTGTACAATGTACATTCGTTGTATATACATATACTAGTATATACATATGTATGTTTATTTGCCCGATGAAATGATTTCATTTCTTAATTTAAAAATAGTTCTCCAATGCTAAATATTCTTCACATTTTGCACTTGTAATTCCGTACCTCTTTGGAATAGTCCTATCGTAAGAATGACAATAAGCAGAGGATCCATAATAGTTTATTTACAACACTTCCTCATACATATACTAGTATGTATACCACCGAACAGACTTTCACAAATGTACAAGTATTTAGCTAAACCGCTTGCTCTGCATGGTCAAACACAAGTGTCGGGTATATCACGAACCGAATGTTTTGGCCACCGTCAAGAGAGAGAACCACACGTAGAGAAGAGAGCCAAGCCAAAGGCAAGAAGACACGGCACACCACCACAACCCACCCAGCTTGGCTATATAGAAAAGATAATGCCGGCATTTTCTCTCTCTGCCTCGCTGATCTTGTACACAGCCCGAGCCCCGTGCCCCGTGCCACTTGTGCATGGTAGAATTATATGGACATGTGCGTATGCACGAGAGATCGTTTTGCAGCTGGCCCATACACATGGGGGTTGGAAAGGCTTTCCGCTTCGTTACTCTCCGTTGCTCGTAGCTACTTACGGCTGACGATGACTATTTGAGCACAAGTTGGTTGTTATATGTATGTACATACCTACGCCCACTGGCGACCTTTAGGGCAGAAAGGAAGCGTGCCTGACCCTTTTTTTCTTGGTTTAGAGGGTGTTGTGATCAAGGGTTTCATTGCAAAATATAGTTTAGATATGCTGGCTTGTACAGGGTAATGCTGTCTCAAAATGCAGTATAATCTTCCACTGTCCACGATAGTAGGTGTTAAGGAAGGGTATGGTACGAGTTAGTTTAAGAGTACTCTGGTTTTTTTTTCATACAAACGCTGAAGAGCTCGTTCCGTTTCGCTGCCTTACAAAAGAAAAAAGCCTTCACTCTACCATGCAAATGTCCGAATACAATACACCACGAACATAACATAACCCTTTCGGAATTTAATCATATGTACATATGTACATAGTCGTACATATGCATACATATATATGCATATGTTCACAGTGTAAACTGTGCACCAACAGAAATATATGTACTTACATATGTACATACATACGTACATATGTATGTTTATATTAATGAATGGACCCAACTTTATTGTGGACTTCATTGCTTTCAATATTGGTTGAAGAAGATCTCTCTGAAGATCGTATGAAAGCAGAGTGGGGTTACGGTGGGGTTTTTAAGCATTTTGCGACTTCTTTATGTGACAAATGGTGTTCCAAACTGGCTCCCTGCGTGTAAGTAGCTGTGTTCCACAACAAACGAAAAAGCCAAAATCCTTGGAACACATGAGCCCAGTACTCGGAGAAACTAAGTAATTGCATGGGTGGTCTATTGATGGATGGAAAGACGAAAATAGAAGACGGATCCCCAGGGTGAATGCCGGGATAATATTTTAGGGATGTTCAAATCCAGCTAACGTCCCATCAGTATACGACGCCCATACAATTAGTGACCAGGAGAGCCGCGTCTGCTTTAAGGGTTGGGTTGGTTTTCCAAATCATTAGTCCGATTGGATCGACTTTTCAGAGTTCGTATGGCGACACTTGTCACTTTTGTTGCTTGCTGAAAACACCCCCCCCCCCCCCCCCCCCCCCCCCAATATAAAATTCTGTCCAGCGTGATTATCCTGGTTATCTATAAACCATCAAAAGTTACGAACTAATTTCATCTCTCGTAAAGAATAATCTTATAAGCATTATAGTCCCTTGCGCTTGTTGTATTACACAGCCATACAAAAATATTTCTTTGACCCAGAAGTACACTGTCAAATACCCTCCAATTTTCTCTTTGTATAGAAGAAACCAAATTTACCAAATGTATGTCCAAATGTATCCATAATAAAACCATATACCTTCAACATGCAAAAAAATTCACTATAAAATGAATATATTTACAATAATTTTAAAATGTACATTAACGATTTTTTGCAATTATTAATTTAATATTTCAGAACTAATGTTATCATATTGGCCAATTTACTCTTCACAATGTGACTCCTGAAGGCCCATAAATTGTATTACACTCACAGAATAATTTAAGGAATCCTATTTTGGATTATTCTCGTTTTGAATAAAAAAACGATACAAAATGTGCTTGTTTTCGAGTAAAATCTAGAATCGGTAAAACACATAATCAAATTTATATAAAACATACGAAAATTGCAACATTTCTATTATATTAAAATGTACACACATTTTATCTTTGTCGCAGTGTATAGCAAAAATTGTAACGTAAAATTTCCACCCCTAGTTCGTTTGGAGCTCGTTAGCACACGCCCCCAAACGCGGGGTGAAATATTTTCCATCTCTTTCACCAGAGACAAGTGCAGCATCCTTTTTTGTCCAAAGGCTGTACTGTAGTTGGTAGAATCGTAATCGAAGCTTATTTATTCAAGGGCAGTTAAAAGTTGTGTTTCCGCGCTAGTCTATAATTATGTGTTTTATTGGGATGTGACTCATTAACGGACATTAAAAATACCTTCAGTGCTGCGATTTTGTATCCTATATGGGCTTTCAGTGCAATGGAATTTTCATTTCTAAACAAGGCGAACTTCGACAAGGACTGCATCTATAACACAAATACGGATTTTTATAATAATAATACAAATGGGGGACTAGCCAATCACATGAATCATTATAATTTGATGATTGACTCGAGCTACAAGCTATGTGCCAACGAGACAGCAATGAGAAGTTCTTTAAATCAAGAATCAAGCTTACTATTTTCGAAAATAACAACTGTTTCGGAATTCTACCCTTCGACACATAACATTGCGTCCTATAACTCGGGTCAGTATTCCACAGGGTTCCAAATTTTAGAACAAAGTTTTTAAGGTGGTCAAAAGAGCATGATACTTTTCTGGAGATTCTCCAAATACTTGAAAACTCTCATTATTATAAACTGCTACTGTTTTCTCAGATTTTCATTTAAAGACGTATGATGACGGCTTGAGCTTGACTGATAAATCTAAACAGAGACGGATTCGAACAACATTCACTTCGAACCAGCTAAATGAATTGGAAAAAATATTCTTGGAGACCCATTATCCTGATATTTACACAAGAGAGGAGATTGCTTCGAAATTACACTTGACAGAAGCCAGAGTTCAGGTAAGAATATACATAATCATATCCCATATTCCATTTAAAACAGAGCTCTGAAGCTTTAAACCGCTTTGTTATACGAAAAGTTATACATAGGTGGAATATTAAGTAGTAAAGTGCTGTTTTGTAGGTATTTTTTTAGCCTACTAAAAGGTTGCAGACTCTATTTCTGGGAGATTCTACCTCGCTTAGCAAGCAATCTCTTATTTTCCCGCACAAAAAGACAACCTAACCATCCACTTTTGAGTGCATGAACATATAGCCGATAGAACAATTTTTAGCAGTCTTCTTGGACTACTTATACATCCTAGGTAGTATGTTTATTCTACGAATCAGCCTAGATCACACAATCTTTTATGTATCTTTCTTCTAAGTTTTAATGATAGGAAAAAAAATCCAGAGAACTCTTTTCTAGATCACTCAATTAGTTGAGACGTAATTAATAAAGATGGGGGAAAGGATCTTGGAGCTTAATTTATTTAACTATAAGAGCAACTAAAACCCCACGGCTTTGATAGTTTCATAGCGGTTGACTTAAATAGTTTAATAGCCTCCAGTCGAAATAGGACCAAGCGTCTCGACTCTGGATAATGGTTTAAAGATATTTGTATTTTTGTGTTATATTACCCTAGTTGTGTTATATTACTAGAGGCTACGGCTATGAAATTAGGTAGAGTTTCAAAGCAGTCAGCTTTTATAGTGAAATAGCATCTAGCTAATGGTTTTAATGGTAATGTAATGGCTAATGGTAACATCCTGTTTATGTAAAGCTTCCTAGAAATAGACAAAACACAAGACATAACTAAATTAGATGATCACGTTTGACAAAATGGCGCCAACATGAAAAAGTTGAGCTACATAAAAAGAATTGTTTTGATTCAATGCGTTCTTGATTTTTGCATAGTTCATGCTTCTACACGTGATCAAAAAAGGGCAAAAAAGGGTTTTCGAGTCCATTGGAGGACAGATTCCTGTTCATCAATGAAAATTCTATTAGAATATCCTTATCCGATCTTAAAACCATTTTGCGTGTCGACTAGTGTTATCAAAGAAGGGCTCTGTACGGTCTGGGGGAAATATAAGAATCCTAGGCTTATTTATTATACTATTACATCTGAAACAACATTTTAGTAACTCCCATAAATAACTTGATTTGGTGACCCCGATTGGTAACTGCATGGTGCAGTCGGGTGTGAAACGTTTAAAAAAACCAAATGGTAAGTCAGTGAAAAGAAAGAAGACTAGGCTTTAACATAAGCTATAAAGAAAATATACCATTGTAAGTCAGCACGGCCTCGACTTATGAAAATTTACTTTCTTTTAGGTGTGGTTTCAAAATAGAAGAGCAAAATTTCGAAAGCAAGAACGACATGCTATTTACATTATGAAAGATAAGTCTGTAAAAATGGATAGCCGTAAAAACTCTGTATCCGGCTCTAAATATCTGAATGCAACAGTGAAAGAACCTCAAAATTCTCGTCAGATGAAATGTCTATATGATCAAATATAAGAACCAACAATATCTATGTAAATATTAAGAAACATTTTCATGACTACATACCATTATTTTGATATTGTTTTTACTAAAGTATTGTGGTGCAAATTACGTTAAATAAAGAAAATCTATGTACCACTACCTTGAAAATCTTTGGATTCCCATTAATGTATTTTGAATATACGACAAAACCATTAAAAGTTACGATATCTACCAGGTTGCAGAATAAACAAAAAAATTACACGTGGCTGACTCCCTGCCTCTAACGCCACTGGCGGAATGATGGAGATACAATGGCTTCGTTGGTGGGAAGAAAGTAGGACGACATTTAACGAATGGTGCGGTATGGAATATGGGCATATCCGAGCAAAAATCAACCGAGGCCAAACAATTAAAAGGCAATACACTTTTGTCCCGACATTATTTTTTTAATTATATGTAAACTCCGATAATTTAACCGATTGACATATAACTTTATTAACTTTGATCTGAAAACCTATTTAAATAAGCAAAAGTTAAATTTTCCGGTATTTTTTAGTCAAGTTGTTTATAACTATTTTCTCCTATAGAAAGATGATTCTTGATAAAAGTTTTGTCTCAAAGTCTCTCTAAAAAGACTAAAAGTTTATTAGGGAAGTATGATTGGATTTATGGGAAAATGTGAGTTGATAACAATTAGAAAACATGTGGAACGTAACGTCCGTAACTGGCAAAAATTAAGATTTCTTAAAGGGAATACTTATCCTTCTTTTCTAACCTGGGTTGATATGGTAATTTATTCCACTTCATTTTTTTTATATGGACTTGTTTGGTTTTAAAATTCTCTAATAAAAATGTGTAAATGCACACAAGGCTAAAAAAAAGCCTCGATTCCATCATATCCCATCATCTGTGATTTTACTCCAATGCAAGATTCTTTCAAAATTTGCCTCGCCCCTCTCCGCCCACAATAACCACGAAAATCTGTGGCATCCAGATACGAGAAATACGTGCGCTATCTTGCACGTCCTTCCATGAGCAGATGCAGATATTTAACGATCTGTATGTTGATATAGAGTAAACAGATGTAAAAAACAAATGTAAACATTTGCGAACAGCGATACAAAACGACCTACAAAATATATTGAATAAATTGTTCTGACTGAGTACCGGGTATAAAGTAACTCAAAACGGTTCCCCAAAGACAATATAAACTCTAAGATGTGTCACTCCATAAGAAATGTTCGGCTCGATTTTTCGGCGTGGAATTCTACAGAATTCCTCACTGAGAAAGAGAGAGACAGATATACAGAGAGCGGCTTAGAGACAACCGCTCTGTACGTGAGGCTGGAGCTCGTGCGAGAGAGACAGCGCTTATTTTGTCTCTTAAGGCCTGTATCCAGCACCGCGGAAACCAAAAATTCCTGCCAAACTTCATATAAAAACGAGGGGGAACGTTGTGAGCCGCGGCAAAGGCCGCGGCTCTACCTTATACCGGTACTCAGTCAGTATACACATATGTACATACATACATATATGAGCATTGTTCGCCATTGTTCGCCACTACATATTTGAGACGTACAAGTGTTTGCGACAGAGAGAGAGGGAATGAGTCAGCGCTTGGCAGGCGTTGCGTAGCCACTGAAATTTAATTTTTTTCTTCTGGCCATAATATTGATTCGACCTGATCCATATTCGGCAATCTGGTAGATATGGTAATTTTCCATGATCCTGCGTTTTTGGTTTTCATTTATCTTAAAAATTGTGGATTCCACAGATTTTCGTCTTTTGTGGGGGCGGAAGGGGGCGTGGCAAAATTTTAAAACAAACTTGTGCTTGTTCGGTATCACAGGATTGGTTACTCTAGCTCTTATAGTCTCTGAGAACTAGGCGTCAAAAAATACGAATGGGCAAAGCAGATGGGGTCGCGTGTGAGAGAGAGCGAGAGGGAACGATGACTTTCGAAATGGCTTTCTTCATTGTAGCTATAATAATGATCCGATCTGATCCAGATTCAACTCTCTGATAGAAATGATCATTCGCTATAATTCTGCGTTTTTAGTTTTCTCGTATCTTCAACATTGTATACGCCACAGACTTTCGTTCTTTGTGGGGGCGGAAAAGGGCGGGGCGAAATTTTGATATACATTTTGAGTAGTGTGATCACAAAGGAGACTGGATACAAAACTTGGTTGCTCTAGCTTAAATAGTCTCTGAGATATAGGCGCAAATGAAGACGGACGGACAGACGGACAGACGGACGGACGGACGGACGGACAGACAGACATGGCTATATCGACTCGGCTATTGATGCTGATCAAGAATATATATCCCCACAAATCTAATATACCCCTATACTCTTCGAGTACGGGGTATAAAAACTGGGCCAGGAATTTTCGGTTTGTGTCTTGTGTATCGAGCAAGCTAAGCGAAATCCACAGATTCTATCGATAGTTGTCCTATCGACACGATTGTAAACTAAGAGAACAGCTGACACTCAAGCCAGGAATATATATGTGCCTATTATTACTAAAGTTAAAGTGACAGATGGAGGCAAAAACTGTGCGCAAATCAAACAAGCAAAATTCAAATTTCAACGTGAGGAGAAGATTGCTTTAATAAAAGCATTTGAGGCAAGACCATGCCTTTGAGGGATGACGGAAAATAAGCATTTTGATAATTTTGACATTTTGGCGCCTCCGTCTGCGCTGTACTTCTTCTTCCGATTTTTTGGCAACAATACATGCCGCCACCAATTACTCTAATCGTCAATTACTTCATCGTCACTATTTTAGTTACATTTCACACAAACGAAATAAATAGCAGATTCCTGTCAGTAATTTTCCGCAGTGCGTATGATTTAAGATGCGGCCGCATCTTTGTCTTCTTCTATCCACAGGGCTCTTATGTGCATCATTGTCGCATATTCTATTTAACGGAAAAATCCATTGATTCGGCCCAGTGTAAAGAGTGTATAACATTGCAAATAATACTAAATAACAGCTCGGATTCTGCTCCCAGCAGAACAGCTGGGTAGAGACAGATTTTTTTCGCCATATTTAATTCAAATGCAAGTGCAATAAATTTGTGTACCATTAGAAATTCAATTTTCAATTTGCTTGCTATTACTCCCCGTTCGTCGGTTATATTGAGTTAACAAGTTTTGCATCTAAGATGTCTTGATATTCTTAAATCGCGCACTTTCTACCATCGTTTTTGTTTAAAAAAACATAAAAAATAATATTAAGATTTATTTACGAAACAACCAGGTCAGCTGCTATTGTTTGTCAGAAACGATGTAAAAATTAAACATATCGGTGAGAAGAATTTGTGAAAACAAGAAAAAGTAAAACGAAAAAGTGAGTGAAAGCCGGAGACTGCTTGAAAATTAGTTTAGGATGCGACGCCGAAGAAGTTGGCACTCACGTTAGACTCGTTTGCACAACGTTTGAACAAAGGTCCATAACAACATTGAAAAAATTCGAACGTCTTCGGCTACGCCAATTCTTTAGATTTTTTTACACTGTAATGATATCGGAATAAATGCAAGGAAGTCTGGAATGGCGAATGACAAAACTTATAGTGTCATGAAAAAATACTGATAAGACAGAAAAGTAAAAGCACCTCAAGCAGTAAGCTTCTATAAAATTACAATTTTGGAGCAAATGAAATGGGCAATCGTATCACTAAAAATGTCCTCCAATAGATTACAGCAACTTATAAATTGAGAATATAAATCATTTTTAATTTTCGTGTGCCAATTCCACGTTCCCAATCCTGGTGTCTCAAACACTCAAGAACACCCATGGTGGACACTAAAACAACACGAGTATTTCACTCACAGTGTTATCTCTAATTCTGTATTATTTTATGATCGATCGGGACAGTTTTGCTGACTTGTTTACTCCTTATGTTAGTTGATATGCGATATATCGCTACTTCACTTCCTATCGAAACTATTCGAAAAATGGAAATTTGAAATTTATTTGTTTTCTATGCGCTCGATAGAACTGTGTCCGATAAGTCCGATACATGCAGCGTGACCGTTTACGGTATTTTTAATACTTTTCGGTATTTTTGTGTAAGTAAGTAGGAACGATCTACATGAGTTTATGAACATTATTATTTTCCGCTGTACTGGGGGGCTAAGTAGGTTAACTTCGATAAATCCACAGCTGGTCCGGCAATTTTACATTTTGTGAATTAATTTTCATTATTTAAAATCTAAAAATATTGACCATGTTGAGGTCTAGAATTTCTTGCACATTTGCAACGCGATGGATGTCGTACTTTTCAAAAGAATTCAACGGCCTGGCGAATGAAGGTCCAGCCAAGTTCCCACACCTTTTACCTGAGGGCAGCCAGCATGCTGCAACGAATTTTGATTTGGATATGTTTGTGAATGTGGATCATCGGCAAATGGACCTGGTTGACAAGCTGCTCAAGCTCAGGTAAACTTGAAAGTTTTAGCCAGAACCTAAACTTAACTAATCTTGAAACCCTTACAGAAAACAAAAAGAATGCAGCTATGTTCCGCTTTTGCCGAGTCTGTTAGCGAAGCAATTACTGGACTCTACAAATCCCCAGGAGGCAATCGCGATTCTGCGTAGTCCCACTCAATATGGAGTGTTTATAGACCAGTTCTCCGGATGTTTCTTAATGGATATATTGTTGCACAGCGGGAACTTCTTGGAAGCTGCGCAGATTGCTGCTCTTCTTGTGGAAAGAGGCTTATGCAATAACGAGCTGGTCGAGGCGTTGGCACTCCAATCATTTTTTAAGTTCGTGAAAGATTTTAAGCCTTTGAAATCGTCCGAGAATAAGCCTGCAGCATCTGCTGCTGAAGTGGTAAACACAAAATTTTTTCCGTGAGTGCTTTCAACAAACTGACCTAAAATTCTTTTTCAGGAGAAAGTCCGTGTTAAATTTATTCGCAACTATGTTGAAGATACAAGTGGTGATACGGAAGAAAAGGTTCTTGGTCGAGCTATGATTAAATTGGGCTCCAGCGGAGGCACTCTGAAAGAGCTGAAACAAAACATTTGTCTTCTTGGCTTTGTATTATGCGGTAAATTTTCTGGTGCTGTCAATCTCCTGGCCAAAAACCATGAAGCTTTCTACAAAGAGATCCTCACTGCTTCCCAAAACGTAGCTGAATGTCTGAAACTGGAGGTCCCAGACGAGTTTACAGATTCATTCAAGCAAACACTCGATAAATGTACGCAGACCAACTCCATCCACGAAAAACTAGAGAGTAGTGTAAAAAGCAGTTCCCAAAATTTCGAACCGAAACTCTTAGCTGAATATGGGCAGTCCTATCAGGAATGGACCAAACAGTTTAATACCGCTGTAAAGAAGTATGTCGAGGAGCAGAGTCTGGTGGAACGGAAGGATAGCATTGAGAAAACGCTTAACGAGCTGGAAGCGAAGCGTCAAAACCTTTGGTTCTTTGAAAACAAGGATGACATCGATATTCAGATATACAAGAAGAAGGTCACATATCCTAAGCGCTGGTTCGGAAAGAAAAAGACGCCAAAGGCAGCGGACACGTTCTACGTGCCGCCAAGTGTTTCAAGATCTGTTAACTGACTCGAAACCACGACCCACACATAGGTAAAAAAGAGCCGATTTAATTGTTTTTAAGCTTTAATTAAACTACTGGATAATCAATCCAAATTCAAATGTTGTTTCTTTTCTCGAACGTTAAATTTGTTTAAAATTACCATAACGTAACATTGAGGGTCACAGTTATATTCATTCCATCTCAGTTTACAACATTTTTTTTAAAGATTTTTTTATAATTTTTCTTTGGAGTTTTTCATAAATTTTGAATCTTAGAAGCTAATCGTCTGTCATTTGTGTTGCATGGCCGAAGGCAGATTAGTTTTTAAAACTCTCTGCCCCGGTGCAGATGGTGATAGATTAATGGGCGATGGTAGGTCATGCCGCTTGTCCTGTATGGTTAGGGGTAGAAATTGCTGTTGCTTCTTTTTCCGGTTCATATTTATTGGGTGCGTATTGTCGTTCTTTCCAAACAAAATGGTCAAGTGGACTGCGCAGAAGATCCCTAAGCTCTGTAAGCAAAGCAAATGTGCGTGTAATTTTTGAAGACTTGTGTGATGGTTCCGCGTGCTTTCAATCGTCTCACCTGAAAAATGGCTATGATGGCAGCACCGAATGCGGTTATCAGCAAGCGGTTCTTGATTTGCTCCGATACGACAGCCAAACACCCGCGCTTATAGTGGGTATCGCAGGCAGATTCGTAGGCGTGCTCCGGACGAGAGCAACAGGACCAGGGCAGCGAGAGTCGGCGATAATCAAGAGGTCCATCAACGCCACAGCATTGTAGCTGAAGAAACAAGTTATTAATTATACTCATTTATGTACACATCTATAGACTTACCTGCGACTGCATCCTATTCCACAAATGCAAGTTATCAACTTTGGTGCGCGAAAATTTGTCCAAGAACTCCACGAAAGAATCATCAATGAAAATCTCTACCGAAGTGGGAAGGTTCTCCCGCATAGCCAAGGACCATCCACAGATAATGAATTGAACACATATGCAGGCCACCAGAAGAGCGGAAAACTGTGGGCATAGATAAAATATAGTGATACGTATGTATATAGGGATATAAAGGCTCCTCCACGATTAACAAAGGTTTTCTTTTCTTGATTGCATTACCATTCCGAGTAGGCAGCGCTTCCTTTGGTTCGTAGCCTGACATCCCATCCAGCACAGGATGAAGGTTACAGGTCCTAGGCAAAGTAGGATCGCGGCTGGGGCCCACAGCTTGTTCTGCACAATTCCATAATACACCGAGTGTCCCCATAGGAGGGATGTTCCCAAAAATATCTGCGCGGCTCCAGTTAACTAAAATGCGAAAAAAACATGGTGTACATTTTAAGGAGTTATTCGAGTAGAAGTAAACGGCCGTCCAGTTCATCACAGTGTCCTTGCAAATTTGGGATGCTACTCTGAAGGTTTTCACTTGTACTCCCTTTGACGTCATGCGAAGTTTTGTGTGCATAAGTGTACATAAAAGCAAAGCATGTGTATGTAGGCGCAGCTTTTAACTAGCTCAAGGTCACTACGACTCGGGATTTAATATACTATATGCGAGTATGTATTCAAGGATAAAAATGTGTACATATCCCCCATGATTCGCACTATGTGGGAGTGTGGTGTGTGGGAGAGTGGGGACGTTGAACAGATTCGAGGACGCGGACGCATTAGCAAACGCAAGAAGTTTTTACATTATGCAGGGTTGTTCATACATGTGTATCTACATACGTGCACATGTATCTACATCGTTTAATGCACTGATTTGGATTTAAAGAACATGAAATGAAGTTGATTCAAAGTATTCGTTCGGAATATACATTATTTGATTTGAATTGCAGGAAATGGGAATATTCATTCACACATATGTATGTATGTACTCGTACAATGATGTAGAACCAAATTATATGCAACTGCTCGCTAAATTGATTAAATTTGCCAAGCAATTACAGACATACATAGTATGTGTGTGTAAACCGTTATCGGACGCACACACATGCAAATCATTGGATTTACCTTATGTAACTCTACAAAGCTCTAATTATGCTATTTCTCTCATGGAGCATGGGAGCCGAGCTAAACTTACCGCTAGGAGAAATACATAGCTGTAAACCAAATATTTAAAACATTTAATTTTCTTTGGCAACGCCATTGTGGTTGTCCTTCGCGAGTCTTCGAATTTTCGAGTGCTCTCTGTCGAATATCTCGCAGCTTGCATTCACTTCACTGAAGTTTATTAATTATATTAAGTCTCTTAGCATTCGCGTCTGTGTGTGTCTGTGCGTATTGTTTTGGATGTGTGTTGGCGAGTTGCAGCTTTTCGGTTGCACGGAATTACGGTTGTGTGTGTGTTTTGGGCCTCTAGTTTGGCTGGATTGAAGTTATGCTGGAATCTGCTGCAGTGTTCATCACATCACATCACATCACATCACTTTATCATCACTGAATGTTGCTGTTGCTCGCGACTTCAGAGACATCCACATTTTGACAGTCCAGGTCCAGGTCCAGATTCAACTTCACGGATGCAATTTTTAACTAAAAATAGCGTTAACTCCGAGTCACTCTGATCGGTCGCAGTCGAAAATACGCATTTGACGGTCTGACCATTTCGTTCCTTGCTTTGTTATACTTCTGCGCCAACAGTGGGAATATTATCTATAACCGCGGCCAATAACACTGCGCGCCATCCAAATTTTATATCGGTTAAAGAGTGTGACCGTAGGATTTTTATATTTTGTTTTGTAGACAACGACCATTGAATTTGTTTTCCTCTTTTCGAACGTCTCTTCTCTGATTTCTGATGAACTTATTTAATACAAGAAAGAGACATGACATCCGAACAAGAGATAAAAGAAGTTAAGTATTATAAGGCAAAAAAAAAGCCTATTAAATGAAACCCAACAGAATTCTAATAATTCTTCTAATAAAAAATAACTATGGAGCATAGTTTGCAAAATACTTTACTATGGGTAAGAGACTCGTTTTTCGCATAGCAACTCGGTTTTTAGTCTACTTTGTATAGTTTGTCTGAAATACAATAAATCCAATTTCTTAGGTTTCCTCCTCTGAGATGGAATGCAAATGTAACGAAATTTCTTCAGGATTCTTTATGTATACATACATACATATATGTATACATATGTACATATGTAAATGGAGTGAAAAATGTATTGTATTACATCAATTGAGAATGGCTTGTCCGATTTGGCTAAAATTTTGTTTCAAATCGTATTTTTCAGCAGCAGGTTTGCGAAAAAATTTGTTTTCTAAATTTTTTTCAAGTTTTAGCCGTATTAGTTCCAAACTCGACTCGAAGAAACTATCAATTGAGTTATTTGCCATCATCATCTATTGCCATTAGATGAGATGACCTTGTTTCAAAACAAATTGTGGGCGGCAGAGAGTGTTGCAAGACGCGCAGAAGAAGACACTCTCATTTCGGGTATCGAATATGCGCTTTTATCGAACTATCGCAAAATTGCTATCGAATTTGAATTTGTATGGCGCCCTTGCCTTTTTTTATCTGTTCATGTAAGCCATAAGCCATTTGCTGACGACTAGCTAATACACCCAACTTAACTGTCACGTGCCGCAGAAATAAATCGATAATAGGTTCAACATAATATATTTCGGAAAATGTTTGGAAAATATAGACAAAAGTGAAATGCTTTTCTGATTTTATTACGATCTTGCGAATTTATACTGTACTACTATTTACACACTTTTATTGGCGATTTTAGGAGGGAATAAATCTTAGCATGAAAGAGTGTATAAAAATTAATCAAACATATGTAGGTAGGTAGGTAATGTAATGTAATGGAGTTCATGAAAGACGGGGTAGAAAATAAAATAGAAATTACAATACCTTTTGTATAAAAATATTCTTAGAAAATAATGTTCCATTATGATGGACCAGCCGTATTAAACAAAAAATGGGGAATTATAGACGTGGGGTTGTGTGGGGTGATTGAAAGTCAAATACGATTCAAATGAGAAAAAAACAACTTGTTTGACCTCTCTCTCGTTCGGGCTCGGATTCATGGATTCTAATTTCCAGCCCCAGCCCCATCTCCAGCTCTGGCTGAGTTCATACCATTCTGTCAAGTGATCGTGAATCCAGTAAAGTATTCACGTGAATGTTGGTAAGCTTACGATTTAAATGTACATTTTACATATTTATACAATAAGTAATTAAATCTGTTACTGTTTACCGTATGTTTGTATACAATATATATATAAAATTCAGGTCTCTTTGCAAGTATTGGATTGGCGGCGGGTGGAGCCAACTCAAAGATCGGTTAGGTTATTCGCGAAGATTCTTGGTCAGCAGCAGGTTGTTGTGGTGCCCGGAGAGATGCCGGACCAGCTCCTGCACCGACTCGAAGCACATGGAGCAGAAACAACAGCTGTAGCGGTTCTCCGTGTCGGTGCCGTTGGTGGTGGTGATGATGTTCCGGTGGACCGAGCACAAGTGCTTGAGGAGGTGGGCCTTCTGCTTGAACATGGCCACGCAGAGACGGCAGGCAAAGGGCTTCTCGCCCGTGTGGACGCGCAGATGGGTCTTGAGGTTCCAGGACATGCCGAATTGCTTGCCACAATACTCGCACCGGTACTCCCGCACCGACGACGAATGGGGGTTGCTGCTAGCTATGTTCGACCCGGAGGCGGAGCTGCTGCGACCCTCTGGGTCCAGCCCCAGATTCATGTGCGACAGACTAGAGAGTCGCGACTGCAGATTGGGCATTGCGGAAATCGCAGCGTTCTGATTCGACTGCCATTGGTACACGAACTGGGGTCCCAAGTGCATTGGTATATCCGGGCTCTGTGCACGATTCCTTTGCGATTCGAGTAGCTTTCGGTCTGGGGTCAGGGTGTCGCCGTTGAGTGCCCCATCCTCGAGATGGGCGAGCATATTCTTCTCCGAGCTAAAACCAGATATGGGCGATGTTGTCGACTTGACCAGCCTCAGTTCCTCCAAAAGGTTTTGCTGATACGAAGTGAATGGCTGATTGTCGCTCTGAGTGTTGTGAAAGCCGGGTCGTCGCTTTCGATGGGGCGTAACCACGTAGTTCTCCGGCGAGCTGTTGATATCAGAGCCTTCTGACAGCGGCTTCAACACATCCTTGTGCGAGTCGAAGAACAGTCCCTTCCGCTTCGTGCTCTCGGTCGCGCTGATAGCCAGGTCGATGCCGCTGTGATCAGATCCCGATCCGATGGTTCTGCTGGCGTCGCTACGGACCGAGTTCTCGCTTTTTGTTCGGAGGTCAAGTGAAAGGTTAACTGGATTTATAGCCGAATTGTTGTTGTTGTTGTTATTGTTACTGCTGTTGCTGTTGCTGTGGTTGCTGATGCCACTCGGTGGCGCATTGGAGAGATTTACAATTTCGTCTGTGTCTTTGTCGCTCTTGTTGTCCTTCTGCGTGCATTCGTCGTCCTCCTCCTTGGCCACCCCCCGCCACCGCATTCGGGGGCGCTCTCGCAGTGCTCAGCTGAGCATGCCGAAAAATCGGCCGCATTTCTGGACTCGTCCACACTGTCGACCTCATACTTGAGGGTCTGGTCCAAGTTCTGGGAGGACGAGTACTGCTTCCGCGATCGCTCGCGTATGCTCCCGCACTTGCTGTTCAAATAGGCAGAGTCTGTGGTCTTCCAGCTGTCGGACTTGATCTGCAGGAGCAGCAGCAAATCGTGCAGGTAGTTCACGTCGCGCGAGGTGATGCACGTCTGTCCAGAGTACAGAAAGTCCAGCAGAAATTTAAAGTAGGTGGCATTGACGTCCGGGAAGTAGACGGTGGTCGAGCAGTCGCTCAGGTGAGTGTCCTCCAACAGGTTTCTGCAAAATCCAATCAATTACTATCTGTGAACTCCAAAAGGATCCAACCCCAACCCAATCGAAAGGCTTACCTTATGAGGGGACTGGCGGCGGCCAGCACCAGTTTGTGGGCATGCAGCTTCACTTTGTTCTCGCACACGATTGTTAGGTCCGCCGGGTGCTCTCCCCGGAACGCTGCTCCGATTTCCTTGAGTATGCACTCGCCATGCTTGCTGTATTGCAACATCAACATTCTCTGAAACTGCAAATGGAAGAGGGAGGCAGGGTTAGATTGGATGCATCGGATTCTGCGCATTAGCACTACAAATATTAGGTTTCAAAGAATGCATGCTACAAATCGAATCAGAAACCACTTTTGCATACATGTACATATGTACATACTACATATGTATACTCGTATATGTTTACCTTCCTGGGCAGGCCATCATGCAATATTAAGATGTGAAGACAACAAAATAGAAAGTTTTGGAATGGAAAATGTCTGCATCTCTCACTGGCTAGTATTACACAATCTCCGAGCATGGAAGCCGCCTTTCACTGAAAGTCTCTTCCCCTCTCCCCATGACTATTTAACGATTGTGTCATAAAGACGGCGCTCACACTGGCAGGCACACCCACCCATCTACACACCGGGCCGCGATTTTGTGTGTTAGAAAAAGGATCTTGCAGCATTCGAAAGTGAGCTTTCATCGCAAAGGAGAAATGCTCCACACATACATACATATGTATGTTTAGCGAAAGGCGTTTGTGTGTGGAGTGGCATTAAGAAATTGAAATTACAAAGCATTAGTAAATGTTTACTAATCAGGTTTTTAGGTTTTTCTGTACTCTTTGTTTTTGTAATACTACACAGCCCACACACACACACACACACACGCACACAGCCATTACCTTCACATGTATGTATGTACAGCCAAAGCATTGTTGCTGGAAAAGATGAAAGCTCCACTTCATAGATAGAGCCCCAACAACAATCGCAGTTGTTGCTCAAGAAACGCTCGCTATATATGTATGCATGTCTGTATGTATGTATATGCTGTCGCCTCAAAAAAGCTTTCCCCTTTCAAAGTTGTTGTTGCTGCTGGCATCGTTGGTGTGTTGGTGTTGGATTTCGAGTTTGGCGCGAAGGCAACAGCGAATACGATGAAATTGTTACGCTGAAATTCGCTGCCCGGTGAGACTGTATCTGTGCAACAGCTATGCACACTCGCTCACTTTATGGGGCCATTACTGTATTGTATTGTGCAAGAGCATGGCATGGCTTGTAAGCTCTCAACAAAGCTAAAGTTCAGCAGATCTGAAAACTTCGAAAAGATAGTCTTGCTTTTTGTTACGCTCGGCTGCGTCGCTGCTTTTGCCTCTGCCTCACTGGGAGACGAAACGTTCACTTTCAATAAAACTTGAATGACTGGCTTGGCGCAGCACCAAGAGAATGGGAGAATGGCTTCCCCCTCGCCGACGCTCCACTCCACTTGGTAGTTGTGTTATTTTTCATGGGAAGCGAAAGCTGAAAGAGTACGAAGGTTTGTGGAAAAGATTGAGGGGCGCGTCGAAGAGGGACGGGGTGATGACAGGCTTGTTTTAACGTTGGGCAAGTCCTAATATTGGATGGTGCTAAATTGGTGCTAATAGAATAAAACTGAGCACTGGATTCCATTCCTTTCCTCCCATCAGTCGTCATGGCCATTCATTCCCTTTCTACAAACGCTTTCAGATTTCAAAAATACACACACATACACACACACACACACAATAACTGGCTTTCATAAATGCATACACTGTGCTACGAAAATCTGTGGGCAGACGTTTGAATTATTTTCAAATGGAACATCATTTCTGCTGTACTTTCATTTAATGTGATCATAAAATATCTACATCGAGATGGGGTGGGGTGCTGGTATTTCGACATTTCTCTCCACTTTGGGAGCAAACTGATGTTGGCGAGTGTACGACATACATTCATACATACAAAAAAACTCGAAATGGGAATGAAAGGGACAAAACAGAAATGATCGAGCGCAAAAGTAAGACAAAACCAAACACGCTAACTCAACGCTTCACGCGCATAAAATCACCTTTCACAAAAAGCTTTTCTTTTTCTCTGCGCTGTGTGTGTCTGTTTATGGTAAAAAATAAGATCTAAACAAAACGAACACACTCGCATGAATATTTACATGCATACAGAGAACGTAAATTCGTATATAAATACGTATGTAAAATGTACATACATACATATGTACATGTTACTCTACTCTTTCCGATTTTTGTAGTCGTCATCGTTCCAATGTAATGTATATTGTTTTACATTGTGAGTAAGAGTATTCATATAAGTACATAAATTGTATACGGATGTGAGTGTATAAGCACATGTCTGGTTCAGATCGAAATCGAAGAGAACGTTCACAAAAGAGAAAGCGCGTTGGAAATATTTTGAAAGTTGTATGAGAGCTTATAAAAACTTGTTTTTGCACCAACACACTCGCGACTCAGAGCTGTGCTCTTTCCCCTTTCACGAAAGCTCTCTGGCCGCAGAAATGGCAAAGAGTCGTCGTCGCCATTGTACTTGCTGTAAATGCTACTCGTAAAAGTGACCCAAATTTGAATTATTACATAACTTATGAGGCGAACGATACATACTATACTAGGAAAGATACGATAGGCTTTTGGGCATTGAGACTGAGGAAATGATAAACACATATGTACAAATGAAAGTATGTATGTTGGATTTCTCCATTTCCCCTTTCAGTAAGATAGTTTTCGATTGTAGAATAATGTTCAAAGCTTTCGTCACATTTTACTATACGAAGTGCTCAGCAGACAGACGATCATGTGTATACATGTACATACATATATACTTGTAAATATGTACAAATATGTTTGTATGCATGTACCTATAGCATATTTTGTAACATCTGCGCGATCGGCCTGTAATTGTGCGCTTGCACGTTGGTTGTGTGTGTGTGTGTGTGAGCAAATATGCTTGGTGGTGTGCTTTTCCACCTTCACTCTTATTGGAAAGCAGTTCAGTAAGCCGTCAAGTCAACCACTACTATTATATACAGATTATATCTGTACATACATAGGTATGAATGTGTGTACTAGTATGTCTTCAAATTTCATGACATGCATACAAATACACAAACTCACACACAGCCCGAGAAATATTACGCAGACAAAAGCACGCCATGAAGGTCACTAAGCCTTTCTTGTCTTTTGGTTGGCTGCGCTTTGTAGCCATTGCTTTTGCTTTTGCTTTAGCTGTTGTGTAGTTGTTGCCCTGTTAATGATGATCACGATGACGAAGATTGGATCGTTACGAACGACGTTCGCTATATCGGAACTTCGTTCAGGTCCAACTTTGGCTTTAAGCTTGGTCTGGTCTGGTCTGGCTTTGGAATGTTTTTCTCTGCGACTATTAAGTTAGTGTTTGACCTTGGTAGTTGTGTGTTTTACGTTTTTACCTATGCTTAGGTGCATATAGACACGCGTACCATCGCACAAGTTTGGGTTTTTCGTTTTTTTGAAGATGTTGCAATGCCAGCCGATGGAAAAGTTTCTGGCTCATGGAACCGTGCTCTATGTATAGTATATGAATACGAGTACTAAATACACAGAAAAGCTTACTTACCTCTTTCATTAGCAATTGATCGAAAATTGTTTAATCCCTTGTACTAAACTAAGATTCAATAAATTAGTTCCTCGAACAACTCGATCACGGTGGATATGATATGGGATTCGATTCAAGTGTGTGTGTGAATGTTTGCGTGGGTCTGTGCACTTGTGTGCGACCAAGTCGAGCTTTCCCCTTTCACAATCCAATCTCTTTTAGCCACAGCTCCAGTGGGTGAGAGTGTGTGTGTGAGGGATACACACACGCGACGACGCGTTCTATTCCGTTGGCTGCTGCTCTGCTGCTGGTCTCACCCACAACACAATAACTTTCAGTTTCGATTTCAACACCAGCACCCAGCTTTCGTGGACTTGCGTTTGTGTGTGTGATCTTCGAAGGCGAGGGGAACACAACTCTTGGTGGTACTAATATTCATATTTTTAAGAACACATGCAGCTTTATTCGCTCACTATATTGGCCATTCAACGCAGACTTTAATTGTATTCAATTTCTCTTTTGTTTTTCCTGCTTGCACATCTTCTTCTTCTGCGACGCAGCGATCAACACCAGCACATGCACAACACACCACACCACCACACTCACGAAGCGTTCACTACGACAACGACATTAACTTTAACTAGGTTGAAGTTTTGTTTCTTTTTTATTGCGAAATAAAACTTGATTGGTAAAACTTTTTCTGGCGGCGAGCGAGTGTGAGAGATCTCTTGCTCTTGCTCTCTCCTTTTTGAATTCAATGCGCGCGCGCGTCCGACTCTGTCGGCGGTTGGAAAAAATTACTCTTTGATTTCAGCTATTCAAATCATTTCAAATCCGCGCGCAGTAAAAAATCCTCGCCGTCGTGGGAAGTTTATGATATTCTTCCCTGGGAAATTGCTGAGGCTCTTCGGAAAATGTCGGGTATGGACCACAGGCAAAACGGCCCAGAAAATGCAAGGCCTGCAAGGTAAAATCCACCCAGCTGAGTAATAGGCCTTGAGGGGCGCATGCGCCCCTCAAAGCCTATTGGGGATTTTTTCGGGTAGGGTGAAAATCGTGCGAGCCGTGAAATTTCCCTTGGCTAAATTTACCCGTTATCCATACCTTTTTTGGCTCAACCCAAGCTCAAGCCAAAATGTTGTGTCGAACCGATCGGTTTGACACTGGACGCGCTCTTTTTCTCATTTTCGCGTTCATGTATGAGCTCTTACTCTCTTTTACTCTCACGGTATGAGCTCTTACTCTCTTTTACTCTCACGGTATGAGCTCTTACTCTCTTTTACTCTCATGCAACAAAACATCGATAACAAAGTATATTTGGTGATGTGGCGGTAATTTTGAAAATAATTTCAGTATATACGACGCAAGAAAACGTAATTTCGAAACTCATATTCCTCGCTTTTGATACTCTGTTTAATATAACTAGCTAACTAGTACCCTAAGGCTTTTTTTTTAAAAAGTATTACTGTAAACGGTTGTTTCCACGTCCGCGGCCGATATTCCATTCCACTCCGACATTTTCCTGTTAAAATAAATTTTAATGCACGCTGTTGTTAAGAGCGATCCGATATGCTAAGATGGGATTTTTTCTCATGAAGTCAAATGGTAAGGGAAATTGTTCTCCTGATGAGTATTAACATAAGTACCTATATTAACAGTTCTTTAACATGCCTCTCCTTACAATTATTTTTTTTGTTATGTAAAAAAACTAAATGTAAATAAACAAATTTCAAATATTGCTTTTTTTCGCGCTCGATATACAAAACAAATAGCAATGTATCGCATATCGATAGCATAGCGCAACGATTTGAAATGATCAAATACCAAAAAAAATATCTGATTAACAGGTTGTTTTTTCCGTTAAAGCCAGGCACTTTCAAAATTCTCTCCGGGAAGCAAATACAAAAGAATATTAAGATTCAATTCAAAGGATATAATAGGCTTTCTTCCTTTGAGATGATTCAAATATAAAAAGATACATACATATGTATGTATATGTATATTTATAATTATATATTTATAATTATTCGCTACGTTCTCTTTCGCGCTTTCCAGCTTCAAGCTATGGAAATGTTAAGTTTTAATATGTACATGTACTATGCCAAATATGGTATATTCGGATTCTGCAGCCACCCATTTTTTTTTCACCAAGGGTGTTTTATCAACTTGATCCTTGCTATACAAATAGATTCTCCAGCTAATGTTATGGTCCCATATTCGATAGAAATGTCCATGGAATTGATTTTAAAAAATTTTAAATTTGCTCGAAACAAACAAATTCCTTTGAGAATGTGAAGGTTTCACAATGGCCTTGATCACCAATAAGTTTCGATAATTTCCGTATTTGTTTTCATTGTATTGTGGAAACAGAACGCCTACATTTGCATCTTCTACCCTTTCACATTTTAGGGAAAAATTAGACATGTCCTTGAACCAATTTTCTTCAGTTGCAGCACACACATGCACGAAAGCATGAAAGTGTATGCTAATGGTTTGGTGAGGTGATTGCAGGTAATGCAATAAAAGGCACAGACTTCATAAGTAGATAAAGATAGATAGATAGATAATCATAACAATTATTTAGAGCATTTAAAACATAGCCAATGGTATACCTACAAAATACCATCAAGATCGAAATAATATGGCTATAATAATATCATGGCTATCGTTTTAGACTAATTTACATACATACAGCTGGCATAGTAGCCTACCTCCAAGGCACGCTCATTTACATCGTCAGCACAGTCGCATCCTTCGCATCAAGGACTAAGTTTCAAGGACACTACCAATTGTGCTCGTTAATGGGAAAGGGTAGAGAGAGTAGATGTGAACTCGTAGGTGGCATGCGTATGGGATCGGACATTTGAGGATCATAAAGAACACATTTAATAGGATAATCGAGGCGCGCGTCCAGGGTCAAGGTATTTGAAGAAATCTATTTCGTAATGAGGTTCTCCTTGATACCTTTCTTTTCATATCATGACTTTTCCTTTATTTTCATTTCATGTTTGAATATGCATACATATATGTATATGTAAATACATATAGAAAATAATTTCCTTAAGTCCCTTATAGAAATAAATGTATTGACAAAAATAAGTTCAATATATTCCATCATACAAAAATAATACTACATATGAATGTCACTCAACTTTGGACTATACTATACAGTACAATTCTGCATACCCTAGGGAAAAGGACATTATATAATTCAAGAATTTTTTCTCATCCCATTCTTTAATGAATGCAGATTTTCAGTCTCTAAATGTTAAAGCTATCTCAACGGAAGATCGCAGTTATAAGTATAGGGATAGGGATATCTATACAGAAAACAAAAGATATGCATGAATAGGTAAAAAAAGTCAATAATAATAAAAAATACATTATACATACATAGATACCGTTTATCTGTCTTTGTTTAAATTGTCTTTGGCTATACTCATCTTACTATTTATGTATATTGTCTTTGTTTTCGGTGCCCTATAAAATCTCGGTTTCACTAACGCACTCTCCAATGATCTGGTTATCGGGAAATGGGAGCCCTTCGTTAGGATCCGCGTAGACAAAATCGAAGTTTTCTTTGGCATATCTTAGCTGAGTATTATTTACAGCGAGATCATGAGAGGCGGCAGGAGAGGAACAACAGCTGGAGGAACAAAAGTTTTCTTGGGGGATGTTGGTATGGCTTCCAAAAATTGATTCACAGTTGGTACTTATGTATATCTTTCATTGGTACTTATGTATATCAGTACGATTTGAAGATACACTGATAAACTGAATTCCGGTAACCTAAAGTCATCCAGCCATTTCCGTAACGATCTTTGTTGCCTTGGAACAGGAACCATAGATGCTGCCACTGCGTCGTCCCAGATGTACATTTGCAGATTCCTTGCTCCGTCTGATATGTAGCCCAAAATCGAATCTTGATAACAGAAGGGCATCGTGCGCCAGGTTTTGTTTTTTGAGTATAGCCTTCACTTCATATCGTCCACGACAAGTGGACTTCATCAGCCACAAACACAACGAAAACATGCCAATTTCCATAATTTTTCCACAAATGTTTTTTCCAGCCGATGGGTAACCGGCAGTCCTCGACTACCACCGATCGAGTGTTTTAGGGAAACGCATTCACAAATCAGACGGAGTGAAGAATTCTCTTCAGGGCCCAGAGGCTATTCCCACTATCCAGGTCCAAAGTTATTACACCACCCGGGATGGTGAGCCTGCCCCGGGCAGGGTTTTTCTTCTGCACCTTCTGATCTTTACCAGCTTTCTCATTGTCTTTGACTGATCTTTTGGCCAATATATAGCCAAATATCATCCCTGATTACTTGGCTATCCCCATCCGATCTGATCCCATTCCATTTGCAATTTACAATTCTAGGATTTTGAATATAACGCTTTACTCCAAACAGAAGAGAATTCACTAGAGAAAAAAAGTTTGACACTTAGTCCCAAATCCCTAGAATTTCTCTGGATATGTGTAGCGAGTTTTTTCAAAAGAAATCTACTACGTACGATAAATTTAGGATAATTTATACGAAAGCCCAACGATTTGTCGGCTCTAAGTTGAATCTTTTGTGCTTGATCGTATGGCCAGAGCATCCCTTATAACTCGGCCGTTTTTAAATTAAACGAGCTAGAAGCCTTACTCATTTCAGAAAAAGGTATCGATTTCTTCCCGGGGTCGGTAAACTGCTAAACTAAACGTTAAACTCCGCTGCCAAATACTTGACAAAGGTCTTGCCATGCCATCCAACATCCGTGTCAACTTTTTCGGACAGGTTCGACTAGAATGGGGAGGGGTCGGTTTCCATATTTGCATCTTCGACCGTAGCTGAGCCCAGACTCTTCTGGCTCTATCAGGCTCTGCAACGGGCAATCAATTTGATGGGCCGGTGACGACATCAGCTGTTTTGTTGGCATTAATGTGTCTGACGGATTTTTGGACGCACATATGTGCTCGCATATTCAACACTGTTGCTATTCAATTGACGCATTTCCTGGGAGTCCTCGGTGTGGCATTGGCAGGACGACGGCGAGCTACCACCTGCACCTGGAGCCACCAGAGTCAGGTATTCCTTCATCTGCAAATCCACAGAATCGATATTATTCCGAATGTTTTTCAGCAACTGCTCGCGATCACCTTCCTCCATGCCGCTTAGTTTACCAACGCTGAGTCCAGATGGGGTAATGGACTTGGGTGGAAGTGGAGGTTTGCCAAAATTTGCTTTCAGCAAGTGATCTAGGAGGACACGTATTTTAGCGAATCTAAAATGGATGAATCCCCCACAACTCCAATACTCATTGGATTCGAAGAAACTGGCGTGTCCATTTTGACATCGAGATCATGGTCGCAGAAAAAGTATTTCTGAATAATGGTGCCTGTTTGAGATGCCAAGCTTTTTCAGCACCTATTTTTTGTCCAAAATAATAACGCGAATTGTTTCAAATTTAATAATGTTTATTTATACAGGCGGCTAGCGGAAGCCAGATAAATGTAAAAACGAGATGATAGGCAACCAGTGCGCAGAGAGATTAGCAAATTACTGAAATTAGCACCGTCGGCTAAGCAAAGCTGGACCCGAAGCGGCGGCTGCAGAGCGCCCATTACAGAGGGCGCAGCAGCGCTGCCGAACGATGGTGTTTACAGTGCATTGAATATTCTACAAATAGTTTTAAGTTAGGCCTATTGTTTAGCGGCTGGTCCGAACATACTCCCCCCGTTGGAAGACAGTCTTCCAACAGACTCCTTGAGGGGCAGTACACATAGCCGGGTTACGGCCCTTTTGATGGTTCCTGTGGCAGTCTTTAAATCAGCTACGCGGCACACTCCATCCTTGCCCGTGATGACCTCGACCACTCTAGCCAGTGGCCAACGAATTGGAGGAAGATTTTCATCCTTGATCAGAACGATATCGTTTACGCAAAGGTTTTGCGTGGGCGTCCGCTTTCGACCGCTCTTGCAGAAGAGTCAGATACTCTTCGCGCCAACGACTCCAGAATATCTACTGCAGCTGACCCGTTGCCAGCCATCCAGACGATTGTAGTTGAGCTTCGTTAGATCAGGCTCGAGGATTGCATCGTGTGGGCCGCATAAAAGCAGATGAGCAGGAGTCAGGACATCTAAGTCAGCAGGATTTTCTGAAAGCGAGAGCAAAGGACGAGAATTAACAATTGCCGTGATCTGGTAGATCAGAGTGCGCAGCTCGTCGAAGTCAAGCACAGCGGTACAGGTGGTGGTTCTCCTAAGCTGAAGCTGATGGGCGAACCTGGATCTGATGAGATGAAGTTGTGATCCTGAATCTAGTATGGCACGACAAGGAACTAAAACGCCAGACCGATTCTTCACGAGAACCACAGCGGTAGCCAGAAGCACAACATCGGATTGAAGACCTTGGGCAGCAAGAGAGTTAGAAGCAGAGGAATGTGAACTGCTAACAGACTCCCGAGTTGGAGAAAAAGCTTCTGGTTGGAGCGTTAGATCTGGAGGAGAAAGATCTGGGGAGCCTTGAGTTGTGGATTGCAGAGTCTCGAAATGCAACAAACTATGATGCCTCCCACCGCATACTCGACATTTTCCACTGTTGCATGCACGAGTCCGATGCCCAGCCTCCTCTCGTCTTGATTGAGCGCTTCCAGTTCATTATGAGCCTTATTAAATTCCTCTCGAATTTCTGCCAGCATGTCGATACGAACGTCGATTTCCGTGGCGTCCAAATTATCGATCTTATTGCCAGCGAATGATTCGCCGAGCCCGCTCATTCGATCATATAAAGACTGAACTTTACGTTTATAAAGACTTAGCCTGTTACACTAGTCACGACATTTCCGCTGTCGCCTAAAATGACTATTTCTGATAGATTTGGAGATTTAAAAATGTTTAAAGAATCTTTTTGTTTTTCTAGGTTTAGTTTTTTTTAAAGAATTTTTTAAAAATATGGCAATTTTTTTCAGAGGTAGTGCTTCTATTTTTAACATTACTTAAGTTTCATATAACTAGTTGTATTGAACTTTTCAGTTTTGATAAGCTGCCGTTTGGCACTATACCACTATGCCATTTTACCGTTAAAAACTGTTACAAACACAGATTTTTGGTATTCTTGTAGGAAAAAAAACGGTTATACGTCGGCTAACGGAATTTATCGGCGAAATTCGGCATATGAAAGTTTAGTCAAACGGCTGTAGCTTAGCCGTTTATTCAACGATACCTTAAACGATGCGTAATTAATGTGTCTATCTAAAATTAAAAATGTTAGATATAAAATATTTTTTTTTCGACTTTTCCTGAGTTTTCAAAGTGATAATTTCGGGGAAATATACCAAAAAATATTATGACAGTTTAATTTGAAAGCTTAATATCTTTCAGACGTTAAGCTGCAGCTACAAAGTGTCTGGCTCTGATTTATAGCTGCATTGGTCAGCTTAGCAAAACTGAAAAGTTCAATACAACTAGTTATAGGAAACTTAAGTTATGTTAACTTAAGTTATGTCCTTTTTGGGCGACAGCGGAAATTTTGTTGAGTAGTGTTATTAGCCGTCATAATATTTCCGCCCGCGCCTGTATTTGGATCGCTTTCCATGAATAGATAACCGTTTAAGCAAAAGCGTGCAGAAGAGAAACGAGAGAGAGAACGAAGACACGAAGTCAAAAACCGTGGCTGCAGTTGTGCAGAGAATGAGAGATTCGACTATTATGCGACGGTGCACCGAAGCTGGAGCGAGAATGAGAGACTCGTTGCAATGTAGATCGCACTTTACATGTACATACATCGATTACATCTATTGTTGTAACAAATTGCATTTTATACAGAGCACACCCTAATGGCCTCTCCGTACTCTCACTATCTCTGCCGTTTCAGTTATATCAGCAGTAACAAGAGTCCGTCCAATTTTGTTAAGATTAGAAGCTTGCACTATGTTTGGATCCAAGCTGCGCTCCTGGATGGAGACGCACATCGTGCGTCCGCGGAAGAAGGGCAACAAGCACAAGCAGGCGGCCGCAGACGCTTCGCACAGTAGCGCCACCACCGCTGGGAATGGCAAGAAAGCGGGCACACTGCCTCCACAGGGCAGCAACCTCACCGGCCCCGTACTGACAAGTAGCGGAAGCCACAGCATCGCCAGTCCAGTGCGGAGGCGCGAGGTATCGCCGATACAGTGCCATGTAAGTCGATTTTATGGGTAGATTTTTGTGTGAGCGTCTCTGATCCGAAGCTCTCTAAATTATTTAGCCTCCCGGTCGTCGGTATGGATGGCAGTCACCTGATGAAGATTCATACGTCATCACATCACCCAAATCGGACAATCTTCTGTATGCCCCACAATGCTACCAGCCACATCAGCAGCAGCAGCACCAAGCCCATCACCTGAGCGTGCCCAACTGCAAGGACATCTCCTGTGCGGATAAGTCACCCACCAAAGTGAACTGTTCTTCTTCGTCCATTTCGTCGCTTTCCTGGTCCACGGGATCTAAGGAGCCATCGTCGGGCAAGCAAACAACATTCAAGGAGCAGCAGTCCAATGGGGAGTACCACATTCCACCCGAAGAGGAAGATGAGGTAGAGTACGAGGAGGTGGGAGCCTTGTTGTTGCGCCCCCAGCCTCCTATAACGGACTACCAGCGTCCGCAGTCGGAGAACTTGGCAGGCATGCGTCTGATCTACGAGGAGGAGACTAAACCAAACTCCAATCATGTCCGCTATGGTCGTCTGCTGCCCTCGAAGCTGGCCCCTGCTCAACTGGGAGAGTCTGTGGACAGCTTGATCACTGCTCCACCCATTCCTCCCGTTGCATCCTCTGCAGCCACTGGTTCAAGGATTCGTACACCACGGGAGTGCAGCGCACTAAAGTCTACTCCACGGGCTACTCCACAGATGGCACCTCGCCACACGCATGTGTACTTGCAGTTCTGTGCGTACGCACATATGTATTCTAATTTAAGATCCGTGAGCTCGCTCGAATTCATCCGAGCGAGACAGTGCGTATTTTGTCTCCTACGGAAAAACGTCGTTGCGTACAGCATAGAATTGTAGGGGGGTTATTCATCTTATATTGTCTTTTCTTTGGCAAAACGAAGCAATACAATTGTTATTGTACCCATGACGGAAAGCGAAGAGTGAGAAATTGTTAGTGTAATTTTCAATGTATAACAGAACCTTACCAAAGTGTAGGTTAGGTTAGATTAGGTGATAGCAGACCTTGTTTCCTACTAAGCGGAGTATTAGAGCAGAGAATGCTGCTTTACAGTGGTGGAGATTGATCTGCAGGAGTTTTAGAGACATCGTCAGAGTTCTCCACCATTGTGCTGTCGTCGTCGATAGTGTCGTTGCGACACATCGCCTCAAACTCTCGCAGCCGTGATACCACCCCATGTCTTTGCAGACTGGGGGGGGGGGTGCCTCTTTGCCAAGTTGGGCACTCGACCTTTTCAACCACTGATCGGTCGGGCCGGCGGAGAATGTTGCCAGCACTTCGTCTTTCGGCATACTCGACCTCCGTCGCCTTACCAGCAGGCAGAGCAGCCACAGGATTGCATAACCACTCTGGCAAGGTATAAGCTTTGGGAGGCGATTTGCCACCCACCCCAAGCCTACGATGGGACCCCTTTGGGTTCGCCCTAGAGTCTCCCGCCACTCAGATTTGAACTGCTTTGTAGCCGGTCGGCCAAGCCTTTAGGCCGCTGCCTTTCTCTAAATGGGATTGCACCCTGTTGGCATCCGGGGAGTGGCAGACTCGTTTTTGTTTATATTTTTTGTTACTGTAAAATTATCAATTTCTGATCCCACGATTTTCAATGAAGGGCAGTCCGTCCGGGCAGAGATTCACGTTACCCGGATAAGGAATCAGCAGAACAGGGGGCTGCCAAATCCCTGAGCTCTCCGTTAGCGACTGGGCTTGTTTTTATACCGGGCCCCCAGCCAGGCTAAGTGTGGCGGTTGGGATATGGGTTGGGATATAGGTGGCAGCTGACCTACCTAAGAGGTAGGTCTATTCAACAACCTGCGACCCGTCCGTTGACCTCAGCTAGGCCCCCTCTGAGCCATCTCACCAGCTCATCAGACTAGACACCAAAGTGTAACACAAAAACAAATCTGATATGCGTCGTGTGCATAGGCTTTCTGCATCCCTGCTATAAACTATCGTCTAGTTACACATAAAACAACAAAAATAAAAATATTTGGAAAAACCATTAAAAAAGGATACACAAAAAATGGATTTGAGGAGGTTTTTCGCCCGTTATTCCTGGCAAAACATACGCCTTTTAAACAAGTTTACCGCAAAGATTGCTGTTGCGCACCGATACTATCGTATCAAAAGTAAAAAATATTCCCCATAACAATCCTAATCGATACCGCGGTAACAACAACAGCTGCAGCTGCACTCGAAAAGAAAAAAGTAAAATGAGTTTAAATATCTGTATTTTGGGCCGCAAAAGCAATGGCCTTAGCATCTTGAACATATCCAGAAAAGGTATGTGTTGTGTTGAAAAGAATAGTGCTATTCGCACAAGACAAGCGCCTTCGCACTTGTTGGACTTTGGCTGACCGGCAGCCGACAGAGACGACAGAGGCAGAATCCGAAGGGGCCAAAGTCCAAAATACAATGACGTCTGATGCTTATCTTAAGTAGACTTATTTTAGCAATGGTATAGTTTGGTTACGTTACCCATTCAATGCATAATAATAGTTTAATAATAGACAACTTTTATTTCATTCTGTGTAAATTAATATAGTTCAATGCAGGGCCTTGTCGGCCGCGGTGGCGGCACCCCAACCGCAGAGGAACAGTCAAAATGTTGTGCTGGTTGATGGTGTCCGTACACCCTTTTTGACGTCGGGAACCTCCTACTCAAAACTTATGCCGCACGAATTGGCCCGACACTCTCTTCTGTAAGTTTACCGTCTATTATTTTTGACTATTTCGCGTTTATTCGACTTTAATATACCTCTACAGATCGCTTTTGCAAAAGAATCGACTTGACAAAGAGCTCATCGACTATATAGTCTATGGCAGCGTCATCCAAGAAGTGAAGACCTCGAATATCGCACGCGAGGCAGCACTAGCAGCTGGGTTCAGCAATAAAACACCCGCCCACACGGTCACCATGGCTTGCATCAGCTCCAATGCGGTAATCCCATCAAAGTCATTTCTTTAATTGCATAGTAATTCTCGAGATTCCGCTCTTTGCAGGCAATAACCACTGGCATGGGCTTGATTGCAACCAATACATACGATGTTATAGTAGCTGGTGGCGTTGAGTTTATGTCTGATGTTCCCATTCGGCATTCCCGCAAGATGCGCGGTCTTATGCTAAAGGCGAATAAGGCAAAAACTCTTGGACAGCGTCTAGCGTTGCTATCGACATTCAGACCTGGCTTTTTGGCCCCCGAATTGCCGGCTGTCGCCGAGTTTTCGTCCGGCGAGACAATGGGACATTCGGCGGATCGTCTGGCATCCGCATTTAATGTTTCCCGCGGTGAACAGGATGAGTACGCCCTGAGATCGCACACGTTGGCGAAGGAAGCACAGGAGAAGGGTTACTTTACGGATCTGGTTCCGTTCAAGGTGCAAGGCGTTGACCAGGTGGTGGACAAGGACAACGGAATTCGTGTGTCGACCCCCGAGAGCTTGGCAAAGTTGAGGCCGGCTTTTGTGAAACCCTACGGCACCGTTACAGCCGCCAATGCCTCATTCCTGACCGATGGTGCCTCCGCTTGTCTGATCATGACTGAGGAGAAAGCAAAACAGCTTGGCCTAAAGCCAAAGGCCTACCTGCGCGATTTTCTGTACGTGTCGCAAGATCCCGTCGACCAACTGTTACTGGGTCCGGCCTACGGCATTCCGAAACTTTTGAAGAAAGCCGGTCTCACTTTGAAAGACATTGACTCGTGGGAGATCCATGAAGCCTTTGCCGGTCAAATTGTGGCCAATCTGAAGGCCTTAGACTCGGATTGGTTCTGCAAGAACCACTTGGGCCTGAGCGAAAAGTTGGGCTCACCAGATCTGTCCAAGTGGAACAACTGGGGTGGATCCCTGTCCATTGGCCATCCGTTTGCTGCAACTGGAGTCCGTCTGTGTATGCACACTGCCAATCGGCTGGTTCGCGAAGATGGCAAACTTGGTGTGGTCGCAGCTTGTGCAGCCGGCGGTCAGGGCGTGGCCATGCTTATCGAGCGCTATCCAGGCGCTACAGCCGACTGAAATCGAAATCAAATCAATGAAGGAAAGTGCAGTTTGACTGCAGTCTGATGCCTTAGCTTTTATACAATTAAAACTATATCTATGAGTAAAGAAATTTGAAATTACATGTTCGTTTAATTCCTAACAATGACGCAAATATTCTACAAACAGCACCCTTTCATAAGACAAACGCAAACAGTCCGTTTAATCGGTCTCATACAGTTCCTTTTGCTTTAGCTTCGTTTGCAGAATGTCGTTCTCATTATATGATATATGCAGGGGCGGTATGAGGGCGCATGCCACCATTCTGTTCTCAGCATTAAGAAAGTTGAAGGTAGCACAAGCCTGAAAAGTAACGGGTATTATATACTGTTCCGGTCGTGCCAGGTGGCAAACAAAATCACCTGCTCCGTTCGAAGAACCTCAACGTTTATTTTGTGTTTCTTCATGAACTCTACGATCCTCTTGGACAGTGGCGG
The DNA here is from genome assembly GCA_035041765.1 of Drosophila algonquin. NCBI lineage: Eukaryota > Metazoa > Arthropoda > Insecta > Diptera > Drosophilidae > Drosophila > Drosophila algonquin. Next base: position 84,805 of record JAWNKY010000206.1, on the reverse strand, counting down.
CGACGGGCTTTGGTCTCCAATGCCAATTATGAGAACATCAATTTTCGGTTCCAAAATGGGAAACAAGCTAAGGCTTTCTTCGTTGATATCCTCGAACGTGTTCACATTCCACGAAAGGACCGACCTGGAATGTGCATGTTTACATAATTCGACCGCCCTTGTTTGGAAAAGCATACGTACCTAGGAAAAACACTGATTGGACCAATTAGGACCATGTCGTTGTTGAGTCTGAACCCATATTGACTGTAGCCGGTAATCATTAGACCCAGGTCTGTTTCTGTATTAAAAATTGTTACTTTTGTTTTGCCATCGTAGTCGTAAGCCTTGCTGAAGTTAACAGCCATTCCGCTGTGCAACTTCCGACAGGAGCCATGTGGCAACAGGAAACTTCGACTTCTTCGGGCAACGGCTCTCAAGGTTTGTGCAATCATTTTTGGTATATTTTAATAATATTTAAAACAAATCAAATTGTTTATTTCAACGATAGTCGGTTCAAGTTGTCGGTTCAAGTATCGATAGCTAGTGCTAGTGGTCACACAGAAGACCACTCTCTGATCGATAGTTGGAACAACTCTGTACAAGAAAATAATTTATGAATTTAATTAATTTATTTATATATATACGTTCTTATTGTTAATTGCCGAATATAAGCTATTGCATTGCGCCAATAAGTGTCTACGAAACGTCAGTCTACAAGTTGCATGAAATAAATACAACATTTTAAACAATGCAAGGGTAGGATGTTTTGATAGAGGAAGATTATATTATTTGTGAGCTATGAAACAGCAGAAGCGTAAGGTAAGTAAAACATCCAGTTCCAATTTTATGCAAAGCGATATTATATATATATATATTTATTAATTTACTGGTTGTTGATACAAGCATATGCTTGCTTATCGTCAATACACACCTACACACACAAGCATGCCTATACGTGCGGGTGTGTGATTTATTTAATTGATTGAACTGTGGGTTGTATGGACATATCTTTGGTTATTGTGGGCTTTTGAAGCGTTAACTTGCCTGGTAATAGTCATAAACAGCGAAAGTCCACATAATACTCAGGCCATGCCATACATCGACATGTTAATGGCTTCCGTAAATACCTAGATTTAGATTATATGTATTTCCTAAGGAAAGTCGCTGGAACTGTTATGTCGTCATCCCTGCACACAGACGTACATGTGTGCGTGTGACGGTATAGAACATTAATTTAACCTTTATAAACTATTAACACTAACAACGTACAAATTGTCCCGTCTCGTTGCAGTTGTAGCCCGAAAGCACCTCGAAAGGAATTTAGAACTGAAAGCTACCTCAAAACATTACCACCCACACCATGATTGGGCCCAGTTCCCAAGTCAGCAAGATGCTATTAACACTACTGTTTATGTTGATAATATTCTACATTTTTATGGATGTGGAGCTATATTTGCGGATTCACAACTATGTTATTGAACGGAATTACCATACCAACACCTCGACAATATCTGCACCCTTGCCGCTAGCACCAGCAGCCACATCAGACCACAGAAGTAGCACGAAAATTCCCACCGCTGAGAAGGAGCCGTCCTATGAAGATCACACATGGATATCTTGTGATATAAACCCGCTCTGCCATGTAACTGTCAAAGCCATATTGCTGGACCACACCAACCACTACCTGTTTGCACCACTGGCCACTATGTTTGACAATGTAATTGGATTCTCGCGTTCCACGTTCATCACGCCCAATATGATATCATTTTTCCATGTGGGTGTGGCTTGCTTGTCTGGAAAACTGGTGGCATCCGATAGCCTGGGATACAGACGGCTGGGCGTGCTCCTCTTCCAGATACGCACGTTCCTGGATGATTTGGATGGTCATGTGGCCCGAGTGAAGAAGCATATTCGTGGGGAGCGCTCCGAGATTGGCACGTCGGGCTACTATGTGGACGGTCTCTGCGATGGACTAGGCTGCATAGCTCTACTGCTGGGCATATTCTTTTACCTGAAAAACAACCCGCCTCGACGGGGCTACTCGCTCATACCACTGAGTGACCCCAAAACACCCGAGCCGACAATGATTCCAAAAATGAAGGCAACCACTCGAAAAGTGGCCAAAAATGTGATCAGCTTTACGGGACAGCTCTTGCTCAGTTCGACTGCATGGAATCGCTATATAGCTGTCTACCAGAACATGTTGGAGCGTGAAGACGTTAGCAGTAGTCAGTACCTTTGTCAGAACTACGTATTCAAGTCCACTTGGTTCTTTTGTGTGGCGTGGATATGGCGCGTTGTTAATGTACACTCATTGCTCCACCTCGTGCTACTCAGCATTTTTTGTGACAAGCTGTGGGACTTTTTAAGAACGATACGTTATAGCGGTTACATTATATTGTTGGTTGCAATTTGCTTAACTGAAATGCACATTTTGGAGGCACAGAACTACATTTTTAATTCGACAGCGTGCAGTAATATTTCACTGTGATTTTATTAATATTACGAGAAAATACAATAATATTTGTGTAGCGGAATACAACGATGCCTTTTTTATTATTTATATGATATGTACATATATAATTATTGATGTGCGATTAAAGCCGAGCCGACTACAAGAACATAACATAACATAACATGTCTTCAGCTGTGATAACAATGTTATTGATCAATAAATCTATAATAAATTGTTATAAAAACTTATAAAATCCTCATTCCTGGGATACCTGGGTATGGTATAAAGGATATGGGTCCGCAAAGGAATATTAAATAAGCCCTATTTAAATGAAGCCAAACAGAATATTCTGTGTTATAACAAAATATGGTGCAAGCCAAATGTAAACTGGCCGTACATGCTTGGCAAATGTTTTGAATTATATAAAATATATTATAAGTATTTATAATATATAGTTATACAATATGTAATACAAGAAACATAATAATTATTTAATAAGAAGAAAACATCATAAATGTTTTACAATTTCTGTTTCGCTGCGACTGTTCCAAAATAACGCATTATTAAGGCTACTCAATGATTTTTTTTCGGCACAGATGGTAACACTGTCATATCAATTTGGTATACACAGCGTGACCATTTATGGTATTTTTTGATGCCAAAATTGTACAAAACGTTTTTTATATTATATAGGCAATTGGGTGGATGCGTAACCTCATTTTCCTTATACCCTTTTTACATTGGGGCGCATCATTGGATTTTCCGTTAAATGGAACATGCGACAATGATGCCTATAAGAGCCCTGTAGATAGAAGAAGACAATGATGCGGCCGCATGATACAAAATTCGGCGCATCATTCGCAAGTGTTACCGTATTCTGACAAGTCTTGTTACAAAATACTGAAATTATTCGGGATTTCGACGCGGTAGCCCGATAGTAGTCGGGTAGTCGGTAGTCGAATCAAACAATAAATTCAATTTAAAGTTGAGCGGCCAAACTATTCCTGAATATTTCAATTAAAATAAGTCTGATTGCAACCAACAAAATGGTAACACAAATACTTGCAAGGTCTTTTGGGACGCGCTGATTCCAACTTTGAAGGTGACACTTAAAAATTAAAGTCAGCTGCGCGTAATTTTTGTTCGGTGGAGCCAACAATAGCTGACAAAATGAAGCGGAAATGATGCGGCCTAAGTGTAAAAGCCTCGCATAATTTTTCTGCACCTTTGAAAATGATGCGGTAGTGTAAAAAGGCTATTACATTCCATGCTCAGTTACGGTTTCTTAAGTCGCATGTCATGCTCACTTAAGGTTTAAAAACGCTATTTTATAAACAATCCAACCAAACAGAGTCCTTAAAATTAGCCAGTCTTGTAGAAAATTGTTTTATCTCTTGTATAAAACTATTTTTCAGGCTTGAGGGTACTAGTTGGCTAGTAATATAAAACAGAACATCAAAATCGTGGAATAGTCAACAGTTTCCGAGGTAACAGTTAAAACAATTCTGTAAAAATATTATAAAAAATATTATATATTATTAAATATATGAAAAATAAACAGTTTTATTAAAGATCATTTTGATTTGAGATCATTTTAATTAAAACAGCTCCTAGCTTTCCTTAAGAATATTCCTTCTAATATTAGAGCTGGAGAAATATCGATATTAGCGGACATGATGTTTTCGATATTTTGAGGGTCAAAAATCGATTAAACATCGATTTTTACACAATTTCTTAAAGGTTCTTAATGGGCCGTTTTATATATACATATGTGTAAATAAACTAATATATAAGCAAGCCCCTTCATGGAATATTTAAATTTAGACATTTTTTATTTAGAAAATTATAAACTAATTTATAAAAAATACCCTTTAATGTGATTTTAACATCAGTCTTTTTTTATATTTTAAGACTTATTTATAAAAAAAATCCTTCAATGGAATTTAAATGTCAGAGATTAATTAATTCGAAATCAACATTAAACTTAGTCGGTGTTTGAAGACCAGAGACATTGTAGTTCTTATTTAGGAATATAAGTTCTTGTATCATCATCTGTCTCAGCGTTCAAATTCCCATCTGTCGAATATACTATTTCAAAATATATTTAAAGATAATTTTTCAATACGTAAATATGCAATATTGTTCATTTGGAATACGGAAGGGTTGATACATGTATATAAATTGCATTAAAAAACAAATAAAACCATGATGTGGTTCAACACATACACGCATTTTCTTTATTTCAGGGTTTTTTTCCAATACTTTATTGGAAAACTCTTAAAAACATATTTTTATTAATTTAAAATTAATACTTATGTTTTAAATTGGCAACATTTTTTTGTATGGGCCAGTAACATGTGTCCCGAAATTAGCGACATTGTCCATTTAGCAACATTTTGCTTAGGAAAGGATATTATAGAATTTAAGAAAAGTTTGTTTTACTAGGCGCCAATTATTGCAGAAACTAGTCAGTCTCTATCTCAGAAAATGTTACGGTTTTTGGTCTTCTTATAAAGACTGAAAATGGGTATCGAGATCGATATGTTAATAATAATAAATTCATGAAATGCATTATTGGGTCAAAAATTGTAAATATGTGCCAAATACAATATTAATTACGTTTTAAAGCATCTGGAAAAAAGAATTTTAACATCAATCAAATGAAAAAGGGTATATATATGTCCTCATATGGGCGCATGCGCCCCTCAAAGCATATTACTCAGCTGGGTGGATTTTACCTTGCAGGCCTTGCATTTTCTGGGCCGTTTTGCCTGTTGTCCATACCCGACATTTTCCGAAGAGCCTCAGCAATTTCCCAGGGAAGAATATTATAAACTTCCCACGACGGCGAGGATTTTTTACTGCGCGCGGATTTGAAATGAGCAAGGGAGTTACTAAAATAATGGATAAATTGCTGAAATCAAAGTAATCTGTTTCATGGGAGATTAGTTATTCCATTTTGTTATCTTTTTACCATAATTTATGGGTTTCCTTCCGAGGAGCAGCCCCAACACTTTATAGCCCAAATTATAGTGAACAAATAAAACAATAGCGTTACAGAGCGTTGCCCACCAGCCATTGTAAAATGGTTAAATCTATTATTTGCGGCCATAAACTGCAATATTATGATTTCTTACGTCGCATGTCATGCGCACTCAAGTTTTATAAACGTTGTTTTATAAACAATCCAACCAAACGGAGTCCTTAAAATTAACCAGTCTTGTAGAAAATTGTTCTATCTGTTGTATAAAATTATGTGCTCAGGCCTGAGGGTCGTAGTAAGCTGGTAATATTAAACGGAATATCAAATTGGAAAAAATTTTCCACCAGAGCCGACTAAAATCATATCGATTAAATTTAGGGGAAATCTATGTTTGAAAAAACTATCGATGTCTGCAGTTAGGACTCTGACATCGATTATATCGATGCTAAAATCGATGTTCTCCAGCTCTAATATACATACATACAAGAAAAAATTTTCAGCAAAGGGTGTTATTTACTAATCAAAGTTAACAATGAAATTGTAAATATTCTTTGTATTTATACGCACTAATTGAAAGTGGATGTGCATATTTAAATGGCGTGTGTTGTGTCGAAAAACGAGCGTGAAAAGAAAAAGTGAATTCTCTGGTTTTGCCTGTGTGTGAATCGTATCGTGTGAGAGAGCGAGCGAGAGCATAAATGCAAATACATACCATATAAAACATTACGTGTGCGAGCGCTACCAGAAATCAGATATTACAGGCACTACGTTTGTGGTGTTACGTTACATCTTAACCCCCTATCAATAGTGTAAGAATTGTTGTGTAACCAAACCATTTAGGATGCGCCATATGTACATATGTATTGTACCCACATGACATATGTACATAATGCTTCCTCTAGGCCACAATGTCCCTTCCCACAATTTTCACATTGAAATGTTCAGTTTAGAGAGATTTTTGAACTAACCAACGTATTTATATACCCTTTATTAATTAAGTCAGTTATTATGAAAATTGGTTTTAATCTAGTTCATGAATCGATACTTTCATTTCATTTCATTTTTCTTTTATTAAATACGTGCTAGCATTGATTGTCATAAATACATAGATCTGATCTGATCTCAAAAAGTGCACCTTTCCAAGACATTTATAATTCAGCCGTAGAGTAGACATTTTCGTTTTCTTTGATTTGAATCTGAGCATTAAATGGTTTGTTTGTTTGGTTTATTTTGAAAGAAAGTATGAGACGAATCGAATGAGTGCATTTCATGTAATGTATGTAGTATAGATAGAATCTGAATATGTACGAGTATATTACCAAGTGGGATGCTTAAGTTGATTGAATGATGGATCCAGATTAGAGCGACATGTGAACCGCTTATGCAGAATGTTGGATTAACTTTCTTGTCATTTTAGAGTTACTCAAAAAAGCCATAGTCATTATGGATTTTGTTCAAGTATCGGAGGAGGAGGGTGACGAGCCCATCGAGCTGCCGGCTGAGGAAGATGGCACATTACTTCTGTCGACCCTGCAGGCACAGTTTCCAGGCTCCTGCGGCCTCAAGTATCGCAACATGGACACCAAAGCCGTGCGAGGCGTACGGTCAAACGAGGGCCGACTATTTCCGCCAAGTGTCGATTCCGGGTGGGGAGAATACATTTATTTTTGTGTGTTCCCCAAAGGTAAATCAAATACAACATTGTATTCCTTATAACTAGTTTTTATCGCAGCCACTTCCCTCTCACAGAAAATAAACGCAAAAGCGACGACAATTTAGAAAATTCAACAGCAAAAACGAAACGTATCGAAACGCGACTACGGTGCACTGACCTCATTGTTCTGGGACTCCCGTGGAAAACAACTGAGGATAGCTTGCGAGAATACTTTGAGAGCTATGGAGAAGTGCTAATGGCACAGATTAAGAAGGACGTCAAGTCCGGACAGTCCAAAGGCTTTGGATTCGTACGGTTCGGTTCGTATGATGCTCAGATGCGTGTACTATCTAATCGTCACCTCATCGATGGGCGCTGGTGTGAAGTGAAAGTTCCAAATTCAAAGGTATACATCTACACATCCAGACATATGTACATACTATATACATATATTAGCTGGGGCAAATTTTAAGCTAACAAATTCATATTCTAGGGGGTAGGTCATCAGGTGCCATGCAAAGTCTTCGTAGGTCGGTGTACAGAGGACATCAACTCAGATGATTTGCGCGAATATTTTTCTAAGTTTGGCGAGGTTACTGATGTGTTTATACCCCGACCGTTTCGAGCCTTCAGCTTTGTCACATTTTTCGATCCTGATGTAGCCCAATCGCTGTGTGGAGAGGATCATATAATTAAAGGTAAGTTCAACGTTTGTGCGAGTCAAAGACAACCATTGCGATAACAGAGATGCTTCGTGGCTTCAACAGGTGTATCAGTTCACGTTTCGAATGCCGCCCCCAAAGCCGAGCAGAGCAGAAGCCATCAAGGACAGAACTACAACTATAGCTCTGGCAACAGCTATGGTATGCATTCATATCATCCTCAAGGCAACCACATGTCATCACATCCTGGCCGAAGTGGGCACCACAGAGGTAATAATCAACACAATGCACACGGTGGTGAGAACCCGATTATCGCCAATAGTCACAGTCACAGTCACAGCAACAATGCCAGTGGTGGTTACGGAATGGGCGGACATAATTATGGTGGCAATGCGGGTGGGGGCTACCATAATAACAGTAGTAATCACGCTAGTGGTGGGCACATTAACCGTCAGGATGGTGGCGCTCCCTACAATAGACAGGGAAACTTTCATGGAATGAACCAGCCCCACAATGGAAACGTAGGCAGTGGCGGCTGGATGAACAGGGGACCCTTGGACATGCCTAACTTACAAGCATTAGGCATTAATTCGCAAGGATCGAGCTCGTCCAACCAAGGACAGAACATGAACAACCCTTTGGGGGTCGGACTTAATTTAAACTCATTGCCGATCAACCCTGCTTTGGTTGCTGCTGCGTTGAATCAGTGGAGCCTTGTGGGCAATCAGCTGCAAAATCAAAACCAGGACCAGCAGGCAAGCCTTCTACACTCTATCATTGTTTCAAACAAAAAACTCTCTCAGTTACTTTTCAGGGCGGAAATTTTTTATCATGGATGGCTCAAAACGGAGGCCACAATGCTAACAACGTGAACTATGGCGGTCGAAAAGGGTCAAACAACCCAAATAATCCAGGACCTGGTGGAATGATTAAAGCCGACAACTCTGCTTGTAACGACCAACAGGTTAGTTTCCCATTCATACGAAATCCAAAAATTCAAATAATTTATTTTTATTCTCTATATTAAAGAATGGCTGTGCACCTGGAAACGCTGGTTGGTCAAATCAAAGCAGCGGCTCCCAGAATTCTGTGGAGAAATCAAATTTTCTTTGAGTTTATTTACCAATTAGATTTGGTACCAACCAATTATTATTTAAGAAGTAAATTTTTGATTTAACCATAACTTGTGTAGCTTATTTAAATGTCTATTCTATTCTATTATTAAAAAAACAGGAAATATGACATTGGTGCGAGTCATAAATAATGGTTTATCTACTTAGATCAAAAAATCTGTTCTCTTGTTTTGCCGGTTGTCGTTTTATGATCTACTACATGGCTCAATCCATCGCATCGGGGTCGTTTTTGGGGGAATGCTCCCCTCTCTGCGTTACAAATATGAATGCTTTTCAAGTGTGTGCATTATAACGTTGATGAAATGTCGAAGAGATAAATAATACATCAGTGTAAATTACAGATATCACTTGATATGGAGTTTAAAGAAAAAACCAATTATAATATCAATTGATAAATAAAATCCATTTAAGACATATGTAGCTAATTTTAATCTGTTTAACTCGGATAATTTGGATAGTAATGTAATAGAAAAAGGAACTGGAAATTCAAAGTCTCTGATCTTCTACTATGGACCCGCTATGCTATTGATATTTCAAATACGTAATCAGCTATTACATTAGACTTTAAAGCCAGACTAGCTGGAAAAACAGAGACACACTTATGGGAAAGGCATGCAGTCAGAGCGACAAACATAATTTTGTCACAATATGTCCCAGTTATTGGATTGATAGCCGGGAGAAAACACTTTTTTTTCTTTCATGCTATCTGTAGCAGCCACGAATATCCATATCCTTGAGTACCCATACTGAACACTGAACTTTTAATCGAAAATACAACTCTGCGTTCTATTTCATTGACGCGCACAAAATTTGACATCAACGGAAAGCAGGGACTGTGTAAAAAAAATTTCATTAGTTTGCCTGCACAAATTTTGATCAAAATGAACGAAATTATTAAAGATAAGTTTATTCCACAGCAATTGCTGTACTTTATGGCTGGTCGGCGATGCTGCCAACAATTCCCATGCACTTTTCGATCGTCAGAACACGAAATATTCATGCGATACGCTCGCTCCTTGGGTTTGCGGGCGCAATGCGTGTTTAATAATGGCGAAATTATCAAAGTCTTCAAGCAAGCTTGCCGCCATTACCTGGAGGAGCCCAAAATGCTGACATTCTCGCCTTCGACGGCAATAAACATTTTAACCATGTTGGGACGAACAAGCAACTTGGGAAAGGATGAACTGAAACTGAGCTCAGATTACATTCCACAGCGTGGGTGTGTTGCAGAAATTTTGCCGCCACATCTACCATTTCCGACGATCAAGCCGCCTACGCCGCGTGTTAAGGACGGTGCGCAGCGAAATTTGATGAAAAACTTTACTGGCTATTCATTCATTGACAACGTCATGCAGACACTGTATAAGCATCGGGTAATGGTGTTCAATGCAGATCTCTCGTGGGACAAGTCGCTGTATATGCCATTAATAATTTTTGAAGACTGCGCGTCTAAGAAAACAAATGCGAAAATAATTTGCATCGAGAAGGAAAATGTTTTGGCTATGCACAATAGCAAGCGTCTGGCTCATTACTTCGCCGAGGATTTGGGTGAGACTGTGGGAATCCAACTGCCGCATAGCAGCAACATCAGCTCGGGGACGCACATTATATGTTCCACGGCACAGTATGTGTTGCGTTCTCTGACAAGCCAGAAATGCCTTAACATCAGCCACTTCATTGTCAACGATGTGCACCTGCATGATCCGTATATCGACATTTTGCTCAACGAGTTGCGAAGTGCCCTGACCTTTCATCAAAACCTTCGAGTCGTACTGTTGTGCCAAATGGCCGACGCGAAGAAATTTACCGACTTTTTTGAAGAGGGCATAGAATTAATGCCAGAAGGAGCCCCAAAACAGGCGCCTCGCATTTCGTATTTGGGTGATATTCACAGCCTAATTTCAGAGGCAGCCATTCACAAGGGACAAGATATTTACAAGGAGACTCCAGAGGTGTATAGAACCAAAACCCCCAGAAATGAGCAAATGGATAAATGTTTAGATGCCTACGAGGAGCTCGGCACGGATCTTTCTATTCGACCATTTCTGTATGCCGTCAACTACGACTTGGTGCCCGTCAACTATCGCCATTCGATCAGCGGAAAGACTGCTGTACTCATTGCGTCTCAGCGGAACAATGCAGGCCACCTACGCGTCTTGCTGTATATGGGTGCCGATCCATACGTTGTAGATGAGCAGCACCAGAACGCGATCACAGTCGCCGCATCAATGGAAAACAACGAGTGCATTGATGTCCTGAACAATTTCAGCCTGCGTGGGAATGCAATTAAAAGCACCAAGCCCGACTTTGTCGACTACGATCTCATAATAGATTTGTTTTACTTGTTGCGCACCAAGCCGGAATATCCGTCGGGTAAGACTATTATTTTATTCCATATTTTTGAAAAGACGATGTCATAGCAATCCCTCTTGTTCAGCTAACGGTTGAATATTCCATACAAATTTCGTTCCATGATTCATCGTGAGTCGTGATGGGCAATAGTTCCATCCCCAATGTGCTATTGTATCGTATATATCGATACATATCGCCCTTTGCCATATAGGCATTGTTTTTTTTTTTTATAGAACATAGAAGCAGGGAAGGCAGGCACTTGGCTGAAACATCAAAAATGAGCACCTACCAGCAAAGCAGCGAGGGGAAATTTATCCCGGCCACAAAGCGTCCAGATGGCACTTGGCGCAAGGCGCGTCGTGTGAAAGATGGGTATGTGCCGCAGGAGGAGGTGCCGCTGTACGAGAGCAAGGGCAAGCAGTTTGTCGCCCAACGACAGACTGGAGTGCCGCCTGGCATGTGCCCCATTCTGGCGGCAGAGTCAAAAAAAGAGCGTGAGAAGCAGGAGAGGACGAGAGCAAAGAAGCAGGACAAAGACAAGGAAGGAGTTGCAGCTGCCCCAAGTGGCCCCAGTGGCTCCAGTGGCGTGTCGCCGCTTAAGCTCAGTCAACCGTCGTCTGACAGCAAGACCAACGTCAATGTGATATCTAACGCTCTGGCGGATAAATTGAAGCTCAACGTGCCCGAAGATATCGATACGGAGAAACAATTGAAAAAACTTCGCAAGAAAATCCGCGAAATCGAACAAATCGAGAGCAGGATTAAGGCCGGCGAGCATAAAAAGTTGGACAAAGACCAGCTCGACAAGGTGAAAAAGAAAGCCGAAATCCTCAGACAGCTAATAACATTGGAGAACAGCGATGCAACTCAGTCACAGCCACAATCATAGCGAAATGTCCGAACTCAACTGAACTCTGCCGCTGCCAACAGGCATATCTAATGCTTACACTTAAATTTAAAGAAAACACACTGATCTGAATATGTCGCGTCGCGTCGTTCTGCCTGGAAAAACATAACAAAACAAAACACACCGCACCACACCACACCACACTCACTTATGCCTGTTAAATAGTTTTACATATTAGTTATAGATTAAGAAATGCCATTTTAGAAATATGTATCTGATAATTGTGTCATTGTGCATCTGTCTTGTAACGTTGTTCATTAGATTCGATTGGAGGAATCACCGGGTGTATTTGTCTAGGAAACAGCATTGTAAATCAGGTTTAATAAATCAACTCTCTTTTATGAATACAACTACATATTTGATATGGATATGCTCTAAGGATCGCTAGTCGCTAATTCATTTTAATCTGTATCTCTATTTTTTGTAGGCAACATTTTGGTCATTTTGCCCACCTACTATCATATTGTTAAACTGAACTATATGCTTCTCAGTCATTACTTGAGCGGGAAACTGCAGGAATTCTCAATATTCTCGCTGCACGAAAATATGGGCGGGGAGTACATTGACGCTGTGGTTAATGCTCGCGGTGACACCGACAAGGTGGTGCTGACCACAGATATAATTGAATCGCTGGCTCTTCAGGTACCGTTCAAGTACCTCATCGACACTGCCTGCAAACAGTATGCTATTTACAATAGCAGCAGCTACTGCGCTGAGAATCGATACGAGTGGGTGGCTAAAAACTGTCTCTTGAGAAGGGAATCTATCGTCGACGGTAAAGGTTTTAATTGTATTCATAATATGACTCTTGATTGATATCCAGTTTTTTTACAGGAGCTGCTGCTGATTCGCAATGCTTTCGATTGTTATCCAAATGCGTTTACAACTCGCTGAGTGAAAATAGCCCACCCCAGCTTCAACGAATACAGCTGGACAAGATCTGTTTGACGGTGAAAGCATTGTCGTCGAACAAAATGATCAGTGAATACCTAGGCTATACCATTTCTCCACCGCCATTCATTAATGTGCACCATGCCGTGCAGTTCCTGAAGAAAATTGAGGCCTTGAATGAGGTGGAAGATCTGACATGGTTGGGCTGTCGGCTCCTGGATATACCAGTGCCTTGCCAACTTGGACGCATGTTAATCTATGGCATTCTTCTACAATGCCTGGATCCAATACTGACCATAGTGACCTCGCTCTCGACGACGGATCCACTGAGTATTCCCTTCACGGAGGATATTGACAACTTGTGGGATCGATTCACGATTTATATTCAAAATGTCATCAAGAATGAACGTAGTCGCCTGGCAGACAATCAGTTCTCGGACCACTTTATATTCCTGAGATTGTTTCAGGAGTGGCAGAATCGGCAAAAGAGCAAGATGCCAATACTGTATTTCACCAACGAATACGACTTTATTCTGAATGGACTGATGGAGCATCTGAGCTTCGTTCGCTCCTATATTGTGTGTTCCCTACGAGCGGCACACTTGATTCATTTCCGTGGCATGCTTAGCATGCAGAATCTTAATTTATTGTCGGGAAATTGGCACGTGGTAAAGGCGGCCCTAACCGGCGGCATGTATCCAAACATCTGTGTCCTGGATGTGGGAAAATCATGTCTCAAGTCAGCCTATTCAGAGAAAGTACACTTACATCCTAACACAGTCCTGCGCGACTTTCTAGAGCCATTCAGCAGCTCGGCTCTGAATTTTCGCAGTCCCTGGGTTGTCTGCACGAAGCAGAAGAACTATATTTTGTACGCCACCATGGTTATTCCCCTAGCAGTGGCTATGTTTACTGGTACGCTTGCTTATCACAGCTTAAAGTAAATGATTATTTAAATGTATCCCTGTATTCCTATTTTAGGTGCCAGCCGAATGAGGTCCTCCCAGATAAGCCAGAGTCAAAATGATAACGTCAATGTATATATCGATGAATGGATCTGGATGGTTATGCCAAAAACTGTAGCCGAGTTGGTCATGAAAACACGTCAGTGTTTTTTCAATGGATATCACGAATTTTTGAAGCACTGCAGCGATCTCGAAAGATGGAACGCTGACGCAACCACAATGGCCAACCAGGTCATGCTGAATGAAACATTAGCCAAAGTATTTGAAAACGAAGATGTGGCTATCGGTTTCTCAAAGACTCCGTCTATTTATTATCGGCCCATTATAAAGCTGCCAACCACTTATCTGCTGACTGTAAATCGCCACTTTAGCTGGAATCAGGAAATAGAAGATAGCAAAGAAGATCTGCTGAAGCGACGGACATCACCACATTTTGATATCAATTCGCACTTTGTCGAGCGACAGTTCTTTGTTCTGCACACCACAGAATCCTGTGAGGATTTCTACAAGAGCACCAACACTCCCTTTATTGAATCCGTACTGGGAAAGTTTGCCAGACCAATCGAGACGCCCAATCGACACATTTTCGTGATTTTGTATAAAAAGAATGAGGATGAAATGCTCAGCATCAGCCGAGCAAAAACCATTAACGGGGAGTTTACATTGAAGGAATACTTTCGAAACGTTATTCCAGTCTATGAAATTATGTAAGTAGACAAAAATATTCGACTACACGACCTAATGTAGACTGTCTTCTCTTCCAGCGATGCTTGCCGATCATTAAGTGTTAGCATGCCAAACTTTGACGGCCGTTTAATGTCCAGTCTTATTGATAAAAGAGTTGGAAACTTAATTATGGACCTGTTCGCTTTTCGCAATCATTGGATTCATAAGCGATAAATGTATGCTATGCGTTTTATAATTTTTGTTGCTTAAGAGCGGCCGGGCCCGACTTGCTATCGAGCCTCAAAATCAAAAATATCATTTAATCTTGTACTCCTTTTGTTAAACTTTATGAATGTTGAAGCGTTATTGTTTTGAGTTAATTCCAATGTTTTTTATGAAATATAATGTACTGTAACATCTGACTGACTCCGCTCCCAGCGAATTTTAAGTCGAATTGAATAAAGAGATCCTACACAATCAAAAGATAAACATACATAAACATACATGTTAGTTAGGCACTGCGTTTAATAATAAAAATATTCGAGATTAGTACAGAGACGGACGTCTACACAGAAATGCTTTAAAATGCTTAGATTATATTACAAATAGGATTCAATGGCACCCGCAGGATTTCACAATCATATTTCTATACTTCTTAAGGTTCACATTCTCGTCGTTGAGATGATACAGCACAGGCAAGGCCCCCAGCCTCGTCGGGGCACAGCAAGGCTTTGGCACCTTCTTGGGCTCCAGCAGATGCACCAGTGTCTGCACAATGGCATGATTGGTGGCATTCATGTGTGCGTTGAGAGGAAAATTGCATTCACCGCTACAATAGAATGCTCCATAGCCCTCTGGAGCGATTATCCAGTCGTGCCAGCCCAAATCCTTGAAGTCGATGTAGAGCGTTTGCATCTGGCAACTCCGTGTGTTCTCGATGGGTACATCCAAAAACGGATGCACTGGCACCGACTTCTTTTTCTTGCGCTGATGCAGCGTGCTTCGCTTGCTTCTGTGGTGACTGCTGTGCGAGGTAGTCTTGATCAGTTCGGGCCCCCTAAAGAACCCTATCATAAATGGCTGGTATTCGTCATCCACTTTGCGGTGGATCAGTCCAATGTCGTCCAGTTTCACTTCTCGATCGGGCCGATTAACAGCGTGGGCTCCGATATATATGCCGTGGTTCTCCTTGGAATGCACCAGCCACTCATGCAGCCCCTCAGTCACGTTCAGTTCTAGCCAGCCGACGTAGTCGCCAGTGGTATTCACCGAGGACAGCGCTTCCATCGTATTCTGACCCGATTCTCCCAGTCCCATGGAGTACACAGTGATCGTGAATTGTTTGTTGGCTGTCAGCCATTTGCCTTCGTTGGAGTTCTGGTAGATACGCAGCTCGGCCATCACCAGATAGTTGTCGCTTGGCACCTTGGAGACGTCGAACCACAGGCGTCGGCCGTGTTCATGGCGCAGTTCCTCCACGTTGCTATTGCGTTTGTTCAAAAAAGTCATTATAATGTCGCTCTCATCTATGGCCCGCTTGTCGAGGTCCGTAATGAAATTTTCCTCTCCATCTGCATTTCTTTCATCGGACATGTCGGCGTTGCGCTTAGAGCGATGGCTGTGCACAGTTTCGTCGTCGGTGCTGCCGCCTCCCAAGCCTTCCTCCTCCGTGATGCGATGATAGACGTCTAGCAAGAATTTTGGTGCAGACTTTCTCAAGGACAGCTGATGGCTGCTGTGGTGGGAGGGGCGCTCGGCAATGCCCAGGAACTCCAGGATCTCGTACGAAACATCTAGCTTGTCATCGTCGCTGAGCACACGGTGCATGATCGTCTGATCTCTGCCATTGTCTATATAGATCCCCGACTGGGTGGCGTCAATCACAGTCGGAGTCGTAGAAAGGAATATAATCAGAACCAGTCCCAGTCCCAGTGAAGCGAGAGCCGCAACAGCTTCCGAAGTATTCCTCACACTCGAAAACATGATGCTAATGCTCCGAAAGGAACACAGTAATTTTCAATGTGATGTGTACTGGATGGCAGTTAGTTTTGCATAAACATTTATTAGTTTTTAATCGTTTTTTAATGAGCAGGAGATGTGGAAAATTCTGACGCACTTGTATATAGATTCAGATTGTTGTGTGTATCTTAATCTTGGAGATGCATTTTCTTTAGATTTTGAATCAGTTGGCAGGGCGATCTTCAGGGCTGGACAGACATTGAGCAATGCTACCATGCAGTCTTTTATTTCAGGGCCGTGCCAAGATCCAAAAAAAGTGCTAGCAAACAGAATCAGGGTTGATATTCGTATAAAACCGATAAAAAAATTTTGAATGCAAAATGCGTTTGCTAGGGTCAATTCGAAAGCTTTTAATTGACATGCAGCTAAAACTACAAAACTAAAACTAACAAAACGTTTTCACTCAATTTCACCTGCTGCTGGTTGGAGGCCATGGATTTGTTTTCGACAGAGATATGGCGTAGGATGGTGTGGCTATCAGACGGTCGAGTACTGCGGCCCGGACAGTTCCAAGTGATCTTTGTTGTACATCCAGGTAAGCGGAATCCCCATCAATCCATCATTGGCATTACTTGCGGGTGCTGACCAACGTCAAGCGCATAGCCCCCAAGGCGGAGAGAACACGGACAGATCACCATCACCAGGATCCGGACGATGAATAGTAGGCCATCAATCGTATAAAATCGTATAAAATTATGTGCTCAGGCCTTAGGGTACTAGTTAGCTAGTTATATTAAACGGAAGTTCAAAATCGAGGAATATGTTATATTTTTGGTATATTGCGGTATATTTTGAGGTCAGACCGTATATTTTATTGGTACTTTTTGAGGGATTTTGTGGAGGGATTTGGTTGCGGCAGCATCATCCCAACAATTTCCTTTTTCACCACAGCAATGTCCCTTACAACATGTGCCCCGAAATTAGCGACATTGTTCCACAACATTTAGCAACATTTTGCATACCCCTTAGGAAAGATATTATAGAATTTAAGAAAAGTTTGTTTTACTAGGCACCAATTATTGCAGAAACTAGTCAGTCTCTATTTAAAAACAATTTAACGTTATGTGGTCTTCTTATAAAGACTGAAAATGGGGATCGGGATCGATATGTTGATAATAATAAATTCATGAAATGCATTATTCTGTCAAAAATTGTAAATATGTGCCAAATACAATATTAATTATGTTTTAAAGCATCTGGAAAAAGAATTTTAACATCAGTCAAATAAAAAAGGGTATATATATGTCCTCATATGGGCGCATGCGCCCCTCAAAGCCTATTAGTCAGCTGGGTGGATTTTACCTTGCAGGCCTTGCATTTTCTGGGCCGTTTTGCCTGTTGTCCATACCCGACATTTTCCGAAGAGCCTCAGCAATTTCCCAGGGAAGAATATTATAAACTTCCCAGGACGGCGAGGATTTTTTACTGCGCGCGGATTTGAAATGAGCAAGGGAGTTACTAAAATAATGGATAAATTGCTGAAATCAAAGTAATCTGTTTCATGGGAGATTAGTTATTCCATTTTGTTATCTTTTTACCATAATTTATGGGTTTCCTTCCAAGGAGCAGCCCCAACACTTTATAGCCCAAATTATAGTGAACAAATAAAACAATAGCGTTACAGAGCGTTGCCCACCAAATTGTTAAATCTATTATTTGCGGCAATTAACTGAAATATTATATTAAAATCGAGGACTATGAGTTTCGTCGGTATTTTTACGGTATATTTTGAATATAAGACCACTAAAGCTGGGTATCCAGCACCGCGGAAACTAAAAATTACTGCCAAACTTCATATAAAAAAACTTCATCGTCAGAATTACTTTTCTTCCTTTTTTTAATTTTAGTTTAATTTTCAAAATTTGCGCTGTTTACAAAACACAGCTGATTCATGAGAGTGGCAAATCACTTTTTAGGTTCTTGGTCACACTACATTAGCTGGTGTTTTGGAGAAAGTGTGTGAAGTTTAAATCGTTATTTCGGAGAAAATCAAGGTCTATTCTATATTCTTATAATTTTTGTATTGTAACAAAATAGTTTTTGTGAATGTAGTGTCTTTTTGTCACAATGTTGGTCAGAAGAATGAGCCAGGTCACAAAAAAATGTATTAATTACTAAACCTGTTTCGATTTCGCAGTAGAATTTCCGATGCTTTTATATACTACATACGTATTCAAGCATACGTACATATATGTATATGTATGTAGCAATTAGGGAACACATCTATGCACACATATGTATGGATGTTGAATCAACTAGCATATTGGTGTTCGATTAAGACGGACAGGACAGGCTCTGCTGCTCAACTTCAATGTCAGTGCAACCAAAGGATAGGAGTGGGAATCCAGGTCTACTCATGCTGGCCGAATGGAACACACCCTTCCCTTTGAGTCACTAGAGGCATCTCATGCTTCGGAATGATGTCACACAAACTAGAATATATGTATTGTCGACATACAAGCAGAGAGACATTATATTATATATATATTTATATCCGTATAAATTATATTTGGGTGGGAGCTGCTGCGAATAAGCGCTGCTCTCCAAAGAATAAACTTAATGCTCGTTGCGTGAATTTAAGTAATGTAATTGAAGTCCAATCCCTCAACCGTGTTGGGAATTTATAACAACTTTGCAAAGTGCTGAACCCATTTTCGCATATTCGTGGGTGTGTTGCTAGACTGGACTATCATGTGAGGGCCAAACTAATGCCCAAAATAAATAATTAGATAAAATGTGGTTATTTCTATGTCTACGAATCGTTTTTTAATCTTTTGCACACTGCTATTTTAAGTCTCTAAGTTTTCGTCTGTCAGTAGTTATTCTTAATATTATACATATCCATCTACTAGATAACTAAACGGTGAAGATGGACGATCTAAAGGGATTCTTGAGACAAGCCGGTCAGGAATTTCTGAATGCCGCTGGCGATGCTGCAATGGGGGCTGCCAAAGATGTGGTTGGCTCTGTGATAAACGAGATATTTATCAAAAAGGAAGCGGACACCAAGCGAGTGCTTCCCAGCATCAAGAACATGAGAGTAGTAAGTTCAAACCTTTAGATTAAATCAAATAGAAGTACTTTTTGAATAGGGATAACCACAGAAACAAACACAAACACCTACACGTTGAAATCCATATGCATGTATCCACGCTCTTAACAAATAAATACATTCCATTCAATCGTTCGTTACTGTCATTAGCAACCCTTGCAATCATCTCCAACCGTGTTCTATGGGAATGTAAGTACTAGTTAGCTACTGCCATGGCATTGACACAAATCCATTCCATTCGAAGGATAATGTGCTGCCACTCTCTTGTAATGTGTCCTATTGTGTTGTTCTTGTTGCAACTATCTTGATGTGTGTACTTATATGTAAAGTCTACTTGTATTCTCGAATTGAACATAAATACAAGACACTGTACTATACAAACATTGTATTAATTCATTTTTATCAACAACTCCAACATTTAAACTACATACTAAAATGAGTCAAAGGATAATCGGATTACGTGATTTTCTAGTTGGGCGAAACAAGCTCGAACCTGGGACCCTACTCAGAGGTGCAGGACTATGAAACAATCTTGAACAGCTGTCTGTCCAGCGGCTCACTCTTTGAGGACCCAATCTTCCCGGCTGGTAATGAGTCCCTTATGTTTTCTCGTCGCCCAGATCGTCACATCGAGTGGTTGCGGCCCCATGTAAGTAATCGAAAATACAATGATAATTTTTCAATAAATTACTATAATTGTAATGATATTGCAGGAAATTGCAGACAATCCACAATTTTTTGTAGAGGGTTTCTCCCGATTTGATGTCCAACAGGGAGAACTTGGCGATTGCTGGCTCCTGGCAGCCACCGCCAACTTAACGCAGGAACCCAATCTATTCTTCCGCGTTATTCCACCTGAGCAGAGTTTCGAGGAGAACTATGCTGGCATATTTCACTTCCGCTTCTGGCAGTACGGTAATATTAATCATTCGACCTCTACTAACAATTCGACTTATAATTATTTATTAACCAATTAAAACAGGCAAATGGGTAGATGTGACTATTGATGACCGTTTGCCAACCTCTCGGGGCGAACTGGTGTACATGCATTCTACCGAGAAAAACGAATTCTGGAGTGCCCTCTTGGAGAAGGCCTATGCCAAGTATGAGCGAAACAAGTAGCTTTACCCCTGCCAGCGTTTATTTATTTATTACATTTTCAGGCTTCATGGTTCCTATGAGGCTCTCAAAGGCGGTAGCACGTGTGAAGCCATGGAAGACTTTACTGGCGGTGTCAGCGAGTGGTACGACCTGAAGGAAGCGCCCGGCAATCTCTTTACCATACTACAAAAGGCGGCCGACCGCAATTCTATGATGGGCTGTTCAATTGAGCCGGATCCCAATGTGCTGGAAGCGGAAACTCCGCAGGGATTAATTCGTGGGCACGCATACTCCATAACCAAGGTTTACACACTGTTCTTAATTGTGCTAAAAATGTTACTTGTGGAAGCTAATTAACATCTTTGGAATATGTATTTGAAGGTCTGCTTTATAGATATAGTAACGCCGAATCGGCAGGGTAAGATCCCAATGATACGCATGCGCAACCCATGGGGAAACGAAGCTGAGTGGAATGGTCCTTGGAGTGACAGCTCCGCTGAGTGGCGATATATTCCTGAAGACCAGAAGCAGGAAATTGGTCTCACTTTCGATAGAGATGGCGAATTCTGGATGTCATTCCAAGATTTCCTTCACCATTTCGACCGAGTCGAGGTTAGAACCTAATCTATTATTTTTTTGAATTTTTACATATGTTAATTAATCCTTTTACAGATTTGCAATTTGTCCCCGGACTCTTTAACCGAAGACCAAGAGCAAAGTGGCAAGCGCAAGTGGGAGATGTCCATGTACGAGGGAGAATGGACACCAGGCGTTACAGCTGGAGGGTGCCGAAACTTCCTGGATACTTTCTGGCACAATCCGCAATATATTATTACTTTGGTGGACCCTGATGAGGACGACGAGGAGGGACACTGCACAGTTATTGTTGGTCTAATGCAGAAAAATCGCAGATCAAAGCGCAACATGGGAATGGAATGTCTGACCATTGGCTTTGCCATTTACAACCTAAACGAACGTGAGCTGGAGAACAGGCCACAAGGCCTCAACTTCTTTCGGTATAAATCGTCGGTTGGACGTTCTCCCCATTTCATTAATACCCGAGAAGTATGCACTCTACTATATTTTATATATGTAGTTAGATAACTGTAATAATTTCGACTTGTCTTAGGTGTGTGCTCGCTTCAAGTTGCCTCCCGGACACTATCTGATTGTGCCCTCCACATTTGATCCGAACGAGGAGGGAGAGTTCATCCTTCGAGTGTTCTCCGAAACCCAAAATAACATGGAGTGCGTACATGTAGAAAATGATAATAATGAGTTTGTATATTAGAAATAATGCGGGTTGCTACATTTGCGGGGTTTTCTATTTTAAAAGCAACTAATGTGCAATATGGGTATGTGAAGACACTATATACAATTATTTGTTTTTAGTGCAATGTAGTTGTTGTAGCTCCCCTCCAATTTGTTTGTTTTGAATTTGGTTACCCAACACATTCCCTTCAACACATTCCCCTTGGTCGTGGCATAATCTTTATATTTTCATATATTTCAATTGTAGCGTAGCTTATCTCTTTTCTAATCCCCAACCCTCACACAGTATTCATTACAGAAAAATAAATGAAAACCCCTGATTAAAGCACGTCTGTCCGACTCTTTGAACGACTTTATCTTAGATCTAGACTGATTTAAAGTCTATTCAGATTCACATCCTCATAGTAACAAAGTATTTAAAATTGTGCAGTTCCTAAGATAAACGATTAAATAATAATTTAGCGTTGTCGTGTGGTTACCGCAATGTATTTAACTGTTACGGGGTAATACTTATATTGATATCAGAATACTTGTACCAGAAGTGCTCTTACTTTTTCTCCATTATTGAGATTACCGTACCGGTCTATTTTAAATCCTGTCTTTAATGTATTTTTTCATGTACCTGTACAAATTTTAAATACGGTAATAAACAGAGCGGCAGAGAACCCCTCAACAACGTCTTGTGCTTTTAAATAAACCCTTTTCTATATAGAACGAAAGCAAAAAATTTCCCAAAACCATCCATCAATTTGGAATGCTTAGATCTTGTGATATTACATTTGTAACAGCCATTCAATTTTGAATACCAGCTCCGATTCATTTTCATCAATCATTTCACTTTCTACCTCCATTTAGAGAGAATGACGATCATGTGGGGTACGGTGGCATCGGCCCTGCCACGGTAAGTAGATGTCCATAAACAGGATCACGCGATAATGTTTTTCTTTGGTTTAAAGATAACACCAGGATACCCAACACCAAAGCCATTAGATCCTCAGAAAGAGAGCTTGCGACGCTTGTTTGACAGTATCGCCGGCAAGGATATGGAAGTAGATTGGATGGAGCTGAAGCGAATACTGGACCACTCGATGAAAGATGGTAGGATTATATTTATTTACACAGACTACATTTTGATTATATGCTAATGCGTTCTGAACTGTTCCTTTAGACTTGCCGAAGCCAATTGTTTATAATCGATTTTCCAACAACAATGCCTTTGAGACTCAGGCAGGCCCTGGCGAAGACGGCGGCGGCGCCTGTGGACTTTTGTCGTTGATATGTGGCCCATTTTTAAAAGGCACGCCATTCGAAGAAACGCTGGCATCCAATGATCCGTCGAGTAAGAGGCTAATGGGGGATAACCCATCGGATGGTGGCGTCATAACGTCAGGTGGTAAGAGAACTGGCAAGCAACCTGGAAGCAAATGTAAATTATCGAATTATCACAGCAATTGTCGATGAGACTCACGGCTTTTCCAAGGACGTGTGCCGCTCTATGGTTGCCATGTTAGATGCTGATAAATCTGGAAAGCTGGGATTCGAAGAATTTGAGACTTTGCTTGCGGACATAGCCAAATGGAAGGCCATCTTCAAGGTCTACGACGTTGAAAACACCGGAAGGGTCTCAGGATTTCAGCTTCGGGAGGCACTTAATTCTGCTGGCTATCACTTAAACAATCGGGTTCTAAACGTTTTAGGACATCGTTATGGCTCGAGGGACGGACAAATTGCCTTTGATGATTTCATCATGTGTGCAGTTAAAATAAAAACATATATTGGTAACATATCCCTCAGAAAAAATAACAATTTATATCAATGCTCATGCCAATTAATTTTTTGCAGAAATATTCAAGGAGAGGGATACTGAGAAAAATGAAACAGCCACGTTTACATTGGAGGAATGGATCGAGCGTACAATATATTCTTAAGCCAGTGCCGATTTAAACCTAGCTAGCGAATTTGTTCGAACACTTATTTACATGTAATCTCATTCTTTTTGAATCGTATTCATACTTTTACAATACTTGGCATTATATGTATACATAGTACAAAGCACTTTTCATACCAATAATATGTTGCCGCCCCGCCCGAAATTGAAAATTATTCTTCCTCTTCAATAACTTTTGTCAAATTCCCGAGATATTTCATAATATTTGTCTTATAAATTAGGTATATAAATTGACGCGGTGTTAACTCATTAAATTAAGAACGTGATGCAACCTTGTGTGTTATCTACATCCTTGTGGATTCATCTACAAAATCTTCATTTAAAATCAACCGCCATACTCAAATGTTAGTTACATTTTAATCTGTCATTCTGTTATGGGTATTTTTGTTACTAGGACAGGGCTAAGCGAGATATTAAATTCGCCAAGAAGATCCAATTTGATTATTTGCGACGACGCCTTCCACATCATTATTAAATCAAAGTCAGCCACGATTCGCATATGTATATTAGTTCTATTTATTACTTTTTTTTTGTGATTGAATCTAGCGCCAACATAATGTGCAATGAGTGAAGCATTATCATTATATTGATCAAATATAAATCACATTATATAAATATCTTAAAACTCACCCGAAATAATTGTTATAAAATGAACATTTAGTTGTATTAGATTGGGTTGATTATCTATAAATATCATTACTAGGCATCTACAATCATAAACGCGTCTTTTTTTCTTAAATTATTTTGACTACATGACGAGGAGAGAATGCGGCCGGCCGAGTGAGGGTCTCGTCAATCTTGAGGGAGTACTATGTGAGTAACTATATTAGCAAAATTCCTCGAATAGTTCGCAGAAAAGTTATTTTAGTGTATACATATTTTGATTTATAATATATGTACAACAGTTTCGTGCAGTCATGCGGATTATAGTTAGACACACACACACACACATCGAATTACGCATGTCCATGGACAGCGGACGTGTTACAATACATGTGCTCTGAAGGGCTACTGAGAGCGTCCTCTACAATACGTAGAGGTTCGTTTGAAGCCCTTGTCGTATCTAAGCCCATGCTAATTCCCCTCTGCAAGCTTCCCACAGCGTTCCGATCATTCACGGCACTACTGTTTTGCAATTGCAATTGTGAGTTCAAGCTTAGATGCAAGTCATTATCATAAATCCCCTTCGTACAGTTTCCTGCAGTGCTATCGGCACTTTGGAGAAGCTCTCCAGATGTGCTTGCTTTGATATAGCCACTCGTTTGTTGCTCGTTGGCGGGCTCCGTTGCTATGGACATTGAATGCGCCTCAAAGCAGGATACATTAGTCGATTCTTTTGGGGTGACTGACGGGAATATGTGCTGATAGCGATGCCGAATCGAGTCAACGACATCAAAAAGGTTCTTGGCATCCATCGCCAATATGTGGGCGGCAGATAGCATACTCCTGAAATATCAATAGCAATTACTTTGATTTCGAAAGTCTTGTGAAGTCTGGTGTCACCTACTTTCGATATTCACTGTCTAAAGTCGTATCGCTATATTGCTGAGCCAATCGCATTGCTGAAACCAGTTCGTGCATGTCTTTGGATAGAACTTTATGTGCCATTTCCACTTCCCTGTTAAGGTAGAAGAGCATAATGAAATTAATGTAAGATTCTGATGGATTGCAGCGCCGAGCAGTCTTACTTGAGAGCCTGCGCTGGGAACAGCACAGATATTTTGTCTACGGATGTGAGCAAGTTTCTTAGCTCAACGCCCACATTCTTAACCAAATCCAAATAACCCTCCGTATTGGCCTTTTCAACACCCTTCGATAGCACCATTATGGACTTGACCACCAAGGTTGTGGCACAGTACACTTCGTCATTTGCACGGTTGATTGGTCGACAGGAGGGCGAAGTGACAAAGTTTCTGGAATTTGCACCGGGCTCTTCACCAGCAGCCAGTGAAGACAAGTGATCCGCGGATGAGTTGTTCGACTTTAGCGATAGCTGATTAGTATTTGGCGTCATAGGTCGGGAATTCGCATTCGAGCAGTCGGGTAGGCTAGATGGTCCGGTTGACATCAAGTCTAGCTTAAACATATGTGGCTGCTGCTCGTTGCTGGCCCCATGGGGAATTGAGCTGGATCGCCTCCGCTGAAACAAATAGCAATTTGAGAGGGCTCATTCTTCGGAAGGTTCTGAATGCTTACCAGCAACTCCTCTTGATATAACCATTCACCATCGCTGTTGCTATCTTTGCGCTGCTGCCTTAGCTTCTCGCCCAAAACGTTTTGAATAGACTGAAAAGATAAAAATTCGGCGGTTATCACTGCGCCTCAACTGCGTCAATCAACTAAAATAATGAAAAACAAATTAAAGGTAACGCAAAAAGTCATAACCAATATTCCAAATAATATCGCAGCATAAGTAAAAAAGAAAAATTTAATAAAATGCGAACGCCTTGCTGCCAACTTGTCCAAGATAGGTCCAAACCTGATTGCCCACAGCGTCAGCGTGCAAGGTTGACATGCAGACAGCTCCGTCGAAACTGCCGTCGAGTCCTACACTTTGAGGGCCAGCAAGAATCCACTGACGATCCCATTCGCACTGATTTTGGCCTTCATCAATGCTATTATGATACACAAGGCCGAAGTTCGGGTCGCCTGCCATGCCACTCATAATCTGTGGCTCTAGCCCCATTCCATCTAAATTTGTTGTCTGGCTAAGTTCCACTGGGCACTCGTTCATCGATGGATTAAAATTGGGATTCTGCCGCGCAGATACGCAGGTCTTGAGTCCGGCTCCTCCAAAATCGTAAATTTCCTCGGGAAGCGATTCGCATTCAATTGAGTTTTTCATTTGTTGGCGATAGGCGTGAAAATATGTGTTTCGCTCCATGCTCCTCGAACGCTCTGACGTGTTGCTGCAATGTGGTGGTTTTGTGTTGTAGAACACCAAATTTTGAGCCGACATCAATGATTTATGGCGCTCCAGACTGCCACCTTTTGAATGGAGGCCTTTGCTACCGGCCGGTACCGGTTGGTGTCTCTCGAGACTGCCGTACAGGCTATAACCTGATGTTTTCGAAATTGCCGGGCTAGCCATATTCACTTGCATTTGCATTTGCTCTTCCATGTGCGGTGGACAAACAACGAAACTACTCTTGGTGGGCAGACTTCCGGAGAACATTCCTTGCGGCGGTGGCCTAGCATAAGCAAGGTTGTTTGCTACAGTGGATGGGTCAAGGACGGTTGGGGGGTTTGGTATTTGGGTAGAATTTGTGTTAGTGGAATACATTTGCATTTTTTGCTTTTCAGATTCGGCGATGGGGTCAAGCTTCAACAGATCGGCTGCTGGAAGCTTGGTAGTCTTAAGTGAAACGTTCGATTTGCTGTCATCTATTCCTACAGCTAGAGTATTAAATACCGAAGCAGGCGTGGTGTAAGCTGCAGGGTTGATCCCTCGCTTTTGATTCTCCATCATCAGCCTGGCCAGCACCGCAGGATTCTGTGCAATGATATAGGTTTGAGGTATTCCTGTTGTCTCATCCACCTTAGACATCATGCTTGGAATATCTAAAAACGGGAAAATAAATACTCAGTAGAGTATAGGTCCCGGAAAAATTATATTTTTTATAATTGTGGCTTACCAGAGTCATGCATTGCTCTTGCTGGCTTCAGTGGCGGAATGTCAGACTCCTCACTGCCCACCCAGGACATGGTTACCAATCTTCGATGCTCCCGTTTCAGTGTTTCGGATGTGCTAATACTATCCTCCAGCAGAATTTCACTGAAATATACATGCCGCATTGCTGACTAGCTGGTAGTGATGGGCGTTGGGAATAAACTTACTTCAATGTCTCCTTGATGCGCTTAAAATTGGGTCTTTTCAATGGTTCGTAGGCCCAGCACTGCGACATTAGGGAGTACAGTCGAGGGGGGCAGTTTGGAGGCAGAGGCAGCCGCTCTCCGTTTTCCAGCTTCGAAATCACGTCACTGTTCTTCACGCCTTGAAACGGCTTCACGCCCAGCATAAGTATCTCCCAGATGCAAACCCCTGAACAACAGTTTATTCACATCTATAGACATATGAAATAGATGCGAAGATACATACCAAACATCCACACATCGCTGGCTGTCGTAAATCTTCGAAAGTTTATCGATTCGGGAGACATCCACTTAATAGGCAGGGCAACTAAAAGCAAATATCCCATTCAATTATAGTGGCTATGACTAATGATAATGACTGTGGCTTACCTGTGGGAGTGGAGTGATAATAAGACTGGTCGGAAACCCAGCGGGATAGCCCAAAATCAGCCAGCTGGATGAGAAAGTGGGCACGATTTTAGCTCTGGCTGAAAGAACACCATTTAGGGTACCTTACCTTAACACACGTGGGTGAGCTAACGAGTACATTGCGTGCCGCAATATCTCTGTGCACGAACTTTTTAGATTCCAAATAGCTAAGGGCCGTCGATAGCTGGTAGCAGTATTTAAGTAGGGTTCCATGCGTTAATCTAGTGAATTTTATTAATTGTTAATAATGTCATTTAAAGCTTGATTTTGGTTTTGTCTGGGAAAACACCTGTCGCTGTTTGCCTTTAAATAGGCCCGCAGCTCGCCAAGCTTCGCCAGCTCCATGACTATCCAAATTGGCATTACGCTGCATATGCCAATCAAACGTATAATGTGTGGATGGTCGAATTTCTGCATAATATCTAAAAGCGAATACCAGGTTAATGGACATGGAATAACAATGAATGAGGATGTATGCACGTACAAGCTTCGGCCAGGAAGTTTTCAGTTTTTTCTGGATCTTCGTTTGCTTTACAGGTTTTAATCGCCACTTGAATCACGTCTGGTCTTGCATTGCTCGATTTTGGATCGCCCATATTATCTTTGCCATTTGCATCCGAGTGCTTGCCCTTGGCAGACTTGGGTAGAGTGTAGGTGCCAACATAAACATCTCCGAACTGGCCAACTCCAATCTTGGCACTCGGAGTGATGTGGGATCTATCCAGCTCGTAGTTTCGTACAGTGGGAGTTGAGTAATCGCCCTCTCCTTCCAGTAAACCAATTTCAGCATAATCATCCGTGAGCATTGGTTTTCTCGGACTCGAAGCAGCTTGCGCTTGGGCTGGCTCCATTGGGAGATCAGTGGTCTTTGTCGCTGTGCTGTCATCGCTAGATGTACTCGTCTCTCGTTGCCAAATAGTAAATTCCAAGTCTTTTGACAGCAGCCTACAATAGCCGTCAATAAGATCGGCAATGCTTTCGGCCGTCTGAAAGTGACAGATATAGTAATCTAAGATGGCAATGGTGGCAATCCATTACTCACATTAATTCCATTGCAGGTTATGACCAGATCTTCTACGTTATTGGACGCAGAGATTTTGATTTGAGTTTTGATTTTCTGGCAATTGCAATTTAAATTATTTGACTCAGTTTCCGTGGTATTTTCCACGGACTTGGGCAGCTTTTCCTTTGGTAGAGTGCAGGTTTTGATGGCAACGACATCCTTGAACTGAGCCACATTCGTCAAGCTTGCTTGTGGATGAGTCTGGTAAGAGATTCCTGCAATCGAACAAACAAGATATGGAATGAATATGTATGTGTGAATATTTGTGTTCAACATTTACCAATATGGGGGCCAACGTGCAGAATTCCCGAAATGTTCCATGCCGAGCTTAGGGTAACCGCAAAGTGCTCATAGCTCGTTAAATAAATATTTTTCAAAAGATCGAAGAACCTGGAATGATAATCATATCATTATATACTGATTTCTGATTGCATATGTACATTTGATTCAATGCATACCGCGTCAAGTACTCAATGTCGTTGTAATTATAGACCTTTTTGTATCCGACTTGTATCATTTTCTTAAGATTCTTTGGCTTTGTTGTGACTATCACAGATTGGGGAAGAAAACTCTTAAATCCGATTTCCTTTTCAATGTAATCAATGTGTTGCTTCTTGTCCGGTGCTTTCACAGTAGTGTTCTTAAAGAAGTGACGAATTCCCAAACAACACAGCTGCACCGCCAACTCAGTATCCACCGACGTTAGATTGGCATGAATGAAGTCTTCCTTCACCTGCCACGGCCAGAAACGTGTTTAGAAATTCTTGAACAGTATTGATTGATTTGTGAATTATGCACCTGATCAAAGTAGTAAAAGCATGTGGCTTTATCCTCGTCGAAAAGATCTTGAATACTGATTGGCACATAGCGGACTCTCAGCTCCACCCTCCACACTCTGTTGGTAATGACTCTTCTGCCATGGTCCTCATACTGCAGTTTACCCTCGCCGAGCTCCGCTTTGGCAGCATCGTTGTTGGGACAGTCCACGTTTGAGCACCCAGGTGACAAGATGTGTGTAAGAACTTTGCGCATTGGCGTTGTCCTGGCCAGCCATAGTTCCTCTTTAGTGATCATATTGATCATTCGGCATGCGTATCGCTGGATACTGGGCGTTCGGACATCCCTGCTGAGGACCTCAACTATCTTCTTGATGACATTACACACGGTCTCGTTTTCGTTGAACCGAACTGCTTTGAAACTTTTGTTGGGCATATGGACGTGAAGAACGTAGTCCTCGCAGAATGCTGTTCCAAACAAAATAAATGACGTTGCACGCACTTGGACAAAATGCAGCATAAAACTTACGCTCATTGCAGCTGGGCGGCGTTGCATGATGGCTTTGGTTGACGCTGACGCTCATGTTCCACAGTTACCACACAGTGGGCGATTCAAGAAACTCTTCAACCTGTAACAGATATAATACAACAGATATATAATACGTATATGCACATGTATATTTGGGCATTGATGTAGATATTGATTTGACACAACAAAAGCTATTCAGAAACACGGCTAATGTTATTTGATCTTCACAGGTGGAAGGGAACAGACTTTCCTACCCCGTCCCGTTCCGATTTTGTTTTTGTCGCGAACCACACCTTACGCTTAAAACACCACACCACACTCTGCTCTCTCTCGCTCTGTTTTAACTGTAGCAGTAGCGCTTTCGATCCACCGCAGATATAATCAAATGTCTTAATCTATTCGGGAAAACGAGACATTTTTTATTGCATTGCCAAACTCTCAGGTTATAGAAATACATAGTATATACTACATATCATATGCACATATGTATGCATGTTATCGTACATACATACATAAGTCTGCGCCAGATGTGAGGGGTTGATGCATATATTTAAGAACTTTTCGACAAAACTGAATGGAATTTGCCTTTTGCAACGAATCACCGGTTCAATTTAATGAATCAATTGTAATGATTAACGTTAAAGGGCCACAATTTGTTTTTAAACCATAATAATTACTTATTTCTCTCTTGCTTTTAGTTGCGTAGCTCAGACCTAAACTAGTTCAATTGAACTTTTGTTCATGAACAACGAAAGAACTAGATTTCCACTGATATGTAAGCGGGGAATATACGCTTTGGTTTGGAAGTCGATCTTGTGGCGCAGCGTCAGAAAAACAAAAAAATCGTTTTGGGTTTAGTTACATGAATTTATAAATAGTAACCATAAAACCATTATAAAACGAAGCATATATATAGATATAGATGAGCCAGTTCGTACATGTTACTCCACAGCGGCAACCCACAGACTTTGGGGCCCGACACATTGATGTCGTCATTTTCGATGTTTCTGCATCTGTTTTTTTTGTCTTGTTTCAGCTTATTTTAGCGTATCTGTGCATATGCATTCTCACGTACTTTGGATTGATGGGAGCTAGAACTGAAATTTTGGGTTCTCGTCTGTTTTTTGATTTCTAGGCTTAGCCTTACAATATCAGAATAATAATTATTTTGTACATGCTTTAGATGCTAATTTTGTTTAATATAGAATATACCAATATAGTAAGCGAATATACATATATAAATATATGTCATACATGACTCACATTGGAATAATTTTTATTTAATATACGAGTACATAAATATTTGTATGAACACAACTGTATATTTAGTTTTATGGTATATTATATAATATCACATATAAAAAAGTAGTATGCGCTGAACTAATTATGTATATCATCCATGACAAATAAATGGCTATACAGATTGTAGTGTCATACTTGCGCATAGTGCCCACAGTCGATAGTTTTGATGGCACAATCGATTTTTTTCAACTCTGTCTGCCATCTCTAGCTTGCTAGATAGGAAAAATTTTTGCTTTTATACAAATTTCCGGTATAACTAAATAAAGTATATATATATACAGTAAGGTCTATTTTTTTTATCATGCCACGGTGCACCACCATTCAATATATCAACAATCAGATCCTAACGATGCGTTTTAAATATGTTTTTTCATGATGTGCTTGCTCGCAGTCGCACACGTTTACAGATTTAATTAGAATGTCAGACTCCGAAGTTAGCAATATGTCTGACAGTGGTTCAGAAGATGGATCGATTTCAAACAAGTCGCAGCGCAGCGTCAGATCCAAGTCTGGCCAGCGTTCGAGGTCCCGGTCAAGGTCTATGTCCAGATCTTCACGCTCAAGATCTCGATCTCGGTCGGGCTCTGGGTCCGACTCCCCACAGGCGCGTGGAAACCGACCGAAAAGCGATGAATCAGGGGAGGAAGAGGAGGAGCCGCCTGGCGAAGATATTGACTCTGAGGAGTACGAAGAGGAAGAGAATGACGATCATCCACGGAAGAAAAAGAAAAAGGAACGTTTTGGAGGTTTCATCATAGATGAAGCTGAGGTGGACGACGAGGTTTGTACGCGAGTGCTTGCAAATACCAATTTGTAGTGTAATCTTTGAATGTGGCTTCCACCGTCAAAAGGTCGACGAGGATGACGAATGGGAGGAAGGTGCCAATGAGATTGGAATTGTTGGAAACGAGATTGATGAACTCGGTCCAACGGCCAGGGACATCGAAATAAGGCGACGAGGTACAAACTTATGGGAGTAAGTATGCCTACAATTAAATATATACATATATTTAATTATATGTATTTGTATATTAAAGCACTCAAAAGGAAGATGAGATCGAGGAGTACCTGAGAAAAAAATATGCTGACGAATCCATTGCAAAACGCCACTTTGGCGATGGCGGGGAAGAGATGTCTGATGAGATCACCCAGCAGACCCTATTGCCTGGCATTAAGTGAGTTCAAAAATATACTCTAAATATACATATATACATATGTACGTACTTACTCGGCGTTACTAAATTTTTTTTGATTCCGCCTAGGGATCCCAATTTATGGATGGTTAAGTGCCGCATTGGAGAGGAGAAGGCCACCGCCTTACTGTTGATGCGAAAGTTCTTAACATACCTGAATACGGACGATCCAATCCAAATCAAATCGATTATTGCTCCCGAGGGCGTTAAGGGATACATTTATCTGGAAGCCTATAAGCAGACGCACGTCAAAACAGCAATCGATAATGTGGGAAACCTCCGGATGGGCAAATGGAAACAGGAGATGGTGCCCATCAAGGAGATGACGGATGTCCTGAAGGTGGTCAAGGAGCAGGTCGGCCTCAAGGTCAAGCAGTGGGTTCGCCTTAAGCGAGGTCTCTACAAGGACGATATTGCGCAGGTGGACTACGTCGATCTGGCCCAAAATCAAGTTCATCTGAAACTCTTACCCCGCATCGACTATACAAGAATGCGCGGTGCTTTGAGGACAACAGCAACAGTAATTATTATTCAAATGATTGACATTGGGACGAACATGATACCAAAAATTTACTAAATACGTCTTGTAGGAAACTGACGATGGCAAGCGCAAGAAGAAACGCCGGCCTGTAGCAAAACCGTTTGATCCAGAAGCCGTGAGGTACAGAATCCCCATCTCTCCATTGAAATACAAATAACCGATTTGATTTTCTAGGGCCATTGGTGGTGAGGTTCACTCAGATGGTGATTTTCTACTCTTTGAGGGTAATCGGTATTCGCGAAAGGGCTTTCTCTACAAGAACTTCACCATGTCAGCCATTCTATCAGACGGCGTAAAGCCCACCTTAGCCGAGCTAGAGCGCTTTGAAGAATCGCCAGAAGGTAATTAATATCAAACATTAAACGTCCTCTGTCATAATAATAACATGACTGTGCCATAACAGAGGTGAATCTGGAACTTTTGGGCAATGTCAAGGATGACCCCACTTCGACTCACTCGTTCTCAATGGGGGACAATGTCGAGGTCTGCGTGGGAGACTTGGAGAACTTGCAGGCAAAGATTGTGGCTATTGACGGCACCATGATCACGGTTATGCCCAAGCATCAGGATCTAAAGGTTTGGCATGCTGCGTTTCCCAGTACTTTGTACAACACTAGATAATGTATTTTTGTTTAGGATCCTTTAATTTTTAAAGCCAGTGAGCTGCGCAAGTATTTTAAAACTGGAGACCATGCCAGGGTGCTGGCAGGTCGATATGAGGGCGAAACTGGCCTTATTATCCGGGTAGAGCCCTTGCGAGTGGTGCTCGTCTCTGATTTGACCAATCACGAATTGGAGGTCTTGCCACGGGATCTGCAGCTCTGCTCCGATGTGGCTACAGGCGTTGACTGTCTAGGACAGTTCCAATGGGGCGATTTGGTGCAGCTTGAGTAAGTTTATTGTGCACTATTTTACAACGCACATCAGACTATAATGGCTATCGGAATTTCTTGAATGCAGCTCTCAGAATGTGGGTGTTATTGTCCGTTTGGAGCGTGAGAACTTCCATGTACTGGGCATGAATGGAAAGTGCATTGAATGCAAGCCAACCGCTTTGCACAAGCGACGAGAGAACCGCAACACTGTGGCCCTGGATGCTGACCAAAATCAAATTCGTCGCCGTGATATTGTTAAGGTTATGGAGGGTCCTCATGCTGTGAGTACAAACAAGTCTGTCGGAAGTATTTCTCATACCAATAATAATCGAATTATAATCCGCAGGGACGTTCCGGAGAAATCAAGCACTTGTATCGCAGCTTGGCGTTCCTTCATTGCCGCATGTATACGGAAAACGGAGGAATATTTGTGTGCAAGACACGGCACTTACAGTTGGCTGGAGGCAGCAAGACCAACGTTAATCCTGCCGGTTCAATGGGCGGACTTGGATTCATGTCGCCGCGTATTCAATCGCCCATGCATCCGTCTGGTGGACGTGGAGGGGCCCGCGGAGGTTCACGCGGCGGTAGGGGTGGTTTCCGCGTGACTCGTGATCGGGAAATTCTGGGTAAAACCATCAAGATTAGTGGCGGACCCTATAAAGGTATTATTCCTTGTTGAGACGTACATTTCTCAGTATGTATGAAATTATGACTTATTTCTGATCCCACAGGTGCTGTGGGAATTGTTAAGGACGCAACTGAGGCCACGGCTCGTGTGGAGCTCCATACTTCATGTCAAACGATATCGGTCGATCGCAATCATATTGCCATCGTTGGAGTGCCCGGTAAGGAGGGAAGCGTCTCCACATATGGGCGCACGCCAGCACGTACGCCCGGCTACGGAGCACAAACGCCAAGCTACACTGCGGCAGGATCTAAAACCCCCTTGGTGGGAAGTCAAACGCCCAACTGGGACACAGATACTCGTACTCCTTATGGCACAATGACACCATCCCATGATGGCAGCATGACGCCACGCCATGGTGCTTGGGATCCGACAGCAAACACAACACCAGCTCGAAACAACGATTTCGATTATTCGCTGGAGGAGCCCAGCCCAAGTCCCGGCTACAATCCGAGCACTCCCGGCTATCAAATGACATCTCAGTTCGCTCCCCAAACGCCTGGTACTTTGTACGGATCGGATAGAAGCTACAGCCCCTTCAATCCAAGTCCCAGTCCTGCTCCTTCGCCGTACCCAGTTGGCTACTTGAATACCCCATCGCCATCAACCTATTCACCAAACACTCCCGGTGGCATCCCGCAATCTCCGTACAATCCTCAGACACCGGGGGCCAGCCTGGACTCGTCGATGGGCGACTGGTGCACCACCGATATTGAAGTTCGGATTCATACGCACGACGACACCGATCTTGTTGGACAAACAGGCATTATCCGCACTGTTTCCAATGGTGTATGCTCTGTATTCTTGCGGCAGGAAGACCGCAGCGTCTCCATTGTCAGCGAGCACTTGGCACCTGTGCCGCCCAACAGTGGCGATGAGTTCAAGGTGATCTATGGCGAGGAACGGGAGTCGGTTGGCCGAGTTCTGTCCAAGCAGGAAGGCGACGTACTCGTCTGCAAGATAAACGATGAGGTCAAGATGATACCAGTTAATCATCTCTGCAAGATGAAGTCCATTGATTAAACAGTGAAAAATCTGAAAAAAAAAGTATGCTTATCCCCACAAGTGAAGCCATATTTACAATGGAACACGAATTATTCAAAATATTTTAATTACATACAAATACATAATATTAACCGTTTAAAAACGATATGATCTAACGAATTGGCCTATAATAATAAACAATAAACACAAACAATAAAGAAGGTCGAGGAGTCTTTGTTCAGAGTGGTTTAGAACAGTACATAAATTCTTTTTAAAATAAAGTATCCAATTATTAAAAAAATAAAACTTCTAGAAGTTATATTTCTATTCCTCAATCCAATATACGTACATATGTGTGAACGAGGGTGTCTCGTCTGAAAGGTAATGCCAGCCCCTCTGCCTATTCATTACTGTGCTTAATTATGGAAGAGTGAGAGCCCAACTATACAATATAAAAGTACATTTTTGTTTTATTATCTATGTATTATATGGAAATTTCAACATTCGTTTGTAGACAAATGATCTGATGGCTATTAATCGTAATCTGTGTTTAGTATTCAATCGGCAGTCGTAGCGACAATCCAGTTGATGAATTTATTCTCTACGAAAATTCCCTTTGGCCAGTCGTCTGCTTACTTTTGTGTACTATGCACCTTCATCATTTCGTAGCTGTTGTATTGGTGCTTGTCGGTGCCTTTAATGTGATTTTTGGCCTGGGCATAATTGTGCCGGGTACGAAATGGTGTGGTCCCGGCAATATAGCTCTTAATTACGATGATCTGGGCATCGAAAGTGAGCTGGACGTGTGCTGTCGCTCGCACGACAACTGTAAGGAAAAAATATCACCGCATGAGGAAGCATATGGACTGAGCAATGATGGCATATTCCCAATGTAAGACTTAACACTCGCGTCTATACGCTTTACCTCCTATTAATGGCTGCTTTTCTTTCGGCTGGCAGCTTCTCCTGTGCCTGCGAAACAGCCTTTCGAAACTGCCTCACTTCCCTGCGCAATGGACATTCGTTGACGTTGGGCCGCATCTACTTTCGGACCAAAGAAGTCTGCTTTGCCCATGGACATCCGACCGTCTCTTGTCGAGAGAATCAAATGGAGATGTTCGAGAAACGCTGCCTGAACTACAACGTGGATGAAACGCGGCCGAAACGCTGGCAATTTTACGACCTAGCCTTCTACACACATGTCGAGGAGGATGATGCCCGGAGCACAGAAGATTGAACTATGGCATTAGACAGCGATAAGCCTCTGATCTGATTATTTACATACATATGTATATGTATAAAACTTATATATAAATATTTTATATATAAATAAATATATTTAAATCAAAATTCTATTACTTCGCATTTCGAAAGCTTGAGTTTTGTTTAATCATTTCTTAGATATTATATGTATGGGAGATACCCATTTGCAATGGTAATTACATTCCTTTAAATGTTTCCCGTCATCACGTCCTTGCTCTCCATACCATACCGCTAAATGTTTATTCCTTTTGCATTAAGCGTTTTAAAACTTTTCTATTCGGAATTTACTTATCATCTAACATTATCGGAAACAAGAGGAACTCTTTGTTTCATGGTCAGGTCAGGCTGTCGTGTGATGGATTGTGTAAAACGGCATATCATAGAACTGCCAGATCTTTGCCGCGGCCTTGTCGACGTTATAGCGTATGCAGCGCTTGCGGAACGTCCCCTCCTGGTACTGTTTGCAGCCGGTTGTAGGATATCCATTGGCGAAGCATTTTCTACGGCTGCCATAGTAGATGCGACCCAAGGTGTTAGAGGTGAGACTGTTGACCGCCTGAAGGCAGTTGATAAACTCTTGCTCGCAGGTGCACTTGAGGCTATAAAAGAAAGCAGTCAGGTCACGACATGATATCGATTTTCCACCGAGCGAGCGGCTGTCCTCACATGGGAAACCAATCCGTGTTGGTGGGTAGTCCGTGCAGCGTGCTGTGCGACTCGATAATCTCCTCGCAGTGGTCGTGGGCCCTACAACACTTGTCCGTCTCCCGCTCTCTGCCCAGGTCATCGAAGTTGGCAGCCGTGTTACCTGGCCCGCACCATTTGGTGCCTGGAGCCGTGATTCCGGTGTGTGGCACTGGCGGCAGGGCCTGGTTGTAAATATCCTCGTCCTCGAAGATGGCCTCATCCGCAAAGGCCCAAGTGGTGGCCAGCACACAGCAAATAAATAGACCCTGCAACAGCCACATGCTTCAGCTTTGGCGGACACAATGAAACTGAGCTTCTCGCAATGCGATGCAAGAGCTTATCAGCTGCTGTTGAAAAGTTAAGCAACAACCGTGCCCCAAGAGCTTATCAAAACCAAGCAATGTGGCTATGAGGCCCCAGAGGGATATAGTGGTTTTACGTTTGGGTATATACATATGTATGTATATATATATATAAATATTTTATTGCTAACATTTTTAATTTTAGATAGACGCATTAATTAGGCGTTGTTTAAAGTACCGTTTTTAAAAATCGATGGATAAACGGCCAAGTTGCAGCAGTTTGACCAAAACTTCATATACCGTTTGGCACCATCCCAAATGTCATTATACCGTTAAAAACTGTTACAAACACAGATTTTTGGTATTTTTGTAGGAAAAAAAACGGTTATACGTCGGCTAACGGAGTTTATCGGCGAAATTCGGTATATGCAAGTTTGGTCAAATGGTTTTAAATTAGCCGTTGATTCATCGATTCTTACAAACGATACCTTAAACGCCGGCTAATTAATGTGTCTATCTAAAACTAAAAATGTTAGCCATAAATTATTTTTTTTTCGACTTTTACTGAGCTTTCAAAATCAAAATTTCACAAAAAATTTCGGGAAAAAAATCATGAAATTAGAATTTGAAAGCTTAATATCTTCCAGACGTTAAGCTGCAGCTACAAAGTGTCTGGGTCGGATTTATAGCTGTATTCGTCAGATTTTCAAAAATGCAAGGTTTAATACAACCAGTTATAGGAAACTAACATAACTTAAGTTATGTGAAAAACAGAAGCACTACCTCTGAAAAGAAACCAAATTTGTAAAAAAATTAAAAAAAAAACTAAACCTAGAAAATAAAAAGATTCTTTAAAAATTTTGGAATCTCCATTTCAGTCATTTTAGGCGACAGCGGAAATGTCGTGTTGACTAGTGTAACCGACAAAAATATAAATAAATATAAAATATAAATATATATATTTTTTTTCAGGATGGTTATAATTTATTACTATGACTACCTACAGCTTATTTTATTGAAAACAAATACTAAAAGAATGACTGAGAACAAATTTTAGGTTTAAAATATTATATACAAAAATGTTGTGTTAAGTTAAACTTTACGTAGATGGGTGTACCTATTATTATGATCAGGTGTGTATATCACAACATAATTATAATTTGTTATTGCTTACTGTAACTATATAGCTACGTATGCAATCGAGAAGGATAACTAAAATGAAAGGAGAAAGCTAATCCATGTATGGTGCGGTCTTTGGGTCTTTCTTAGGTAAGTATGCTAAGTGTAAGGTCTTCATAAATTTCTATCAGGTAGGTCGGTAGGGTGGATCCGTCGAAGCCGTCGTCGGTGAGAGGCTCTGGTGAGCCATATTCTTTGCAGGTTTGTTTTTGCCGCAATACAATACCGTATATTTGTAGTCCATATTTCCACACAGGTGCTAATATTGCCTTGTATATGTGAACTTTGTTTTTAAGTGATAATTTACTTTTAGGGTTTGCGTGCTACCCTAGAACGCCAAGGTATTTATGTTCCTTGAGTTGGTTCACCAGGACCCCGTGTAGGAATACGCCTGGGCAGCTTCCTCTCCTTAGGGTGTGTGTGACTATTGCGCACTTGTCAGGGTTGATGCTTACGTTCCACCTGCACGTCCAGTTTTCAAACATCTTCAGGAACTCTTTTAGAATATCAGTTGCTTCATATATACACTCTGCTCTTGCCATCAAAGCTACTGTGAGAGTTTGGTTGCGAAGTAGTCTGAAGTCTGCTGGCTTCGGCATGTCATGCGTGAACAGAGTGTATAGTAGCGGCCCCAGT
This sequence comes from Drosophila algonquin, assembly GCA_035041765.1. Lineage (NCBI taxonomy): Eukaryota > Metazoa > Arthropoda > Insecta > Diptera > Drosophilidae > Drosophila > Drosophila algonquin. Next base: position 44,467 of record JAWNKY010000206.1, on the reverse strand, counting down.
ACACTACCCTGTGGTACTCCAGCCCGGATGGTTTTGGGTGAAGATGCAATGCCGCACTGCGCCACACAGAAGCTTCTCTCGGTTAGGAACCCCCAGTATGAACATTTGGGGGTTGATCATTGGTTTGATCTTACAAAGTAGTCCATCGTGCCATACCTAGTTGAATGTCAAGGTACGGGATGGGATCGGGATAGCCAAGTATGATAACCGACAAAAATATAATTAAATATAAGATATATAATATATTATAATACAATTAATATAGTGTAATTTGTTTTCAAATAATAATCCATATTTGTTATATAAATATAAATACATATTACATACTATTAATATAAAATATATTGTAATAACATGATGGTTGGAATTGGAATTAACAATTTAAAGCGTTATATTACAATTAAACTTACAATATTAAAATTGTGCAAAATGTGTAAATTGTTTACATTCATTTACATCTAAAACAATTAATGTTTCTAAAACCATTTAAATATCTGTGTGGTGTGAATTAATACATGTATTAGACATATTAAAACGCAGACAGTGCAGACGCCGACGCACACATGCAAGGAATAACGGAGTTCCGTTATTCCGAAGTAAAGTTTTTGTGTATATATGATCTTGGCAGCTGTAAAATATGCTGTGTAAATTTTTGTGAAATTTGGTAAAATAATTAAATATTAAAATCATTTGACAGAATATATTATAATATATAATGTAATATAATTATAATTATTTAAAGAGAATCGCAAACTATCATTTATATCTATTTGAAATTAATAATTAAGCACAAAGACAATTATTGTTGGAGTAGATTGAACTTGAAAACTAGCATAAGGTAGTTAAGAGAAATGAACTAAATTGAAGTACTCTCGCCAGATGTTCGGTCATAATCTGGAGCTCACGCTCATGTTCGTAGGCTAAGGTGGGCACTTGTCGTCTTACGCTCAACTTCGTTTGAATTTTGATTAAACTGGATCAAATTGAAAAACCGCGTCTCTTTTGTTTGTACATATGTGGAATCTAAAAAATATAAGATTTTTCAATTATATTATACTATACTATTATTATAAAATCTATGATATGGGTCCCCACGGACGAAGTATCAGTATGGAAAGTGGAGGATTGGAGCTAATTAAAAAAAATGTCCAGTGGAATTCTGATATACATGTGATACATGTGAGCGAGGGACGGTATTTACCCTCGGGAATGAAGGTTTTGTCATTGTTTCTCGAAAATATAGAATTAAAGTATGTAAAAATATTTTTTTATTTAGTTTTCCTAATTTAATCCATTGCAGGGTAGTACTAGCCCGGCTAGACTCAAAGTAAGCGGCTTCAAAAAGCAACGGCTGCTCACGAATACAGTTGCTTCAAAAGGACACTCTACAAAAGTGAGGGGAGGATAAACGATTCGTTCCAAAGATAAACATTTCATTGAATACAATTTCGCAGGTACCTTCATTTAGTAGCTGTTAGTTTTGAGAGCTGCGGTCAATACGTGGCCAATCCTCTGAATTCGCAGGGACTGCTTCGCCGTGCCCATTAAGACTGGTTTTCCTACATCAAAGATCAGGAAGATATCAAAGAATTGGAAAAACTTGTGGCACAAATGCCCAATGCCGTGGACATGAATGAAGCGCTGATGGGTGTGGAGCGTATCGAGCGATTTTATGACTTAAAGGCAGTCGATATGTCCAATAGACAGTACCCATCCTAGCAGATTTTACCTACAACCTCCACTCTCTGAATGCTGCTTCTCTACTCCTCCATCTAATGCTACATCTAATCTCACCTGCTAACCCCAAAAACTGAATAGCCAATCTTCTCGCGGAGCATGACAAACAACAAGGCTAACAAAAAGATGGCTGTTAAGTGGATGAAGCATCGGTGTTTCCACTTCGCGCGTCACCCTGCTTGTGGTCAAACTCCAAACTTTCTTTTTGGCCACCCTCTGCTGGAACGGCTGCGGCTGTTCTAATCCATGGTCACGGCGAACCTCCGACATTTTGTTGAAAGTGATTTTATCGTAGCTTATGATGAATATCACTACGTACATTTAGTAAGCAGAACATTTTTATTTTATATTATATTTTTATTTAATATATTTAATAATTTTTATTTTCAGACTGGCGCACTGAGGGAATGGGCAGGGTCCGACTGCTACAAGGTCCTTGCAATAGCGGCACAAAGGGTCGATACAAGTTCCTTCCAATTCCTGTTTCGGTACGCTGTAAGTAATAATAAAATTCAAATTTAGTTCAAATAATAACTTTTTTCCTCTTCTAGGTGCCCAATACGCAAGTATTGACTGTGATCTCCGACGTATGTCCAGCCAACAATATGGTCAAAAAGAATGAATTAAAAAGAATTCTTTTTGACCATATTGTTGGCTGGACATACGTCGGAGATCACAGTCAATACTTGCGTATTGGGCACCTAGAAGAGGAAAAAAGTTATTATTTGAACTAAATTTGAATTTTATTATTACTTACAGCGTACCGAAACAGGAAGTAGTAGTAGCTCGGTCGGAGTTGGATGGGACGTGTCGACCATAGTGCCAAATATGTCGACCAAGTACTTCCAAGCGGACGAGCTACTGGCAAAGGTAGTGCACTGGAGAACCACTATGACAGAATGGAGACTTTTTCCAGGTTCTATCATGAAACGGATAGCGAGAATACAGAAGGGATGAGACGGTCCTCCCAACCTTTTCCGATGAAGCATATAAATTGGAAGGAGGTTGGTGCCAGAACCAACGAAATGCTGAGATTCGCTCATCATTATGCAAGGGGGGCACCACCCACTCAAATGGTTATAACCATTGGGAACGCCAATGACCAGAAATTATGTCTAATATGCATAATGATTTGTGAATTAGTTGATTAGGCCTCTTGGGGACACCACTTAAAAAAAAAGCACCTTAATCTATACCTCTTGGGTGGTGTGGAAAAGAGAGTAAAAAAAGTTTTCAAAATATTGTATTATTTCCAAATTATATTAATGAATATTATTATTATATTATTAATGTAATGAATTTTAATAGTATATAGTAATAATACTAGTCATAATAATAACAATAATCGTAGTTGTAATAGTAATACTAATAGTAAACTAAGTAATATCGCTGCGGCCAGTTCGTGATTCTGAAAATAATTATTATAATTAATTATTGTAAATTATTTATTACTTATTTATCATATGCAAAGTGTTGTTTCACCTGTTTTCCGCTGCTTGGGCTCACACTACTCCTTTGGTTTGTTGGTCTGTTAGTTTCAAGAAATCTTTTGGCATATATTTTATTTTCCTTTTCACCAGGTACTCTGCCAAGTGTTACCTAATGAAACAGCGCTCGACGTATGTAAGGAGAGTTTTTTTTCCTGTTTGGCGAATATTCCTAATAGCATTTTTTTTTGGATTTTGATATATCGCTATTTCTTAATTCATACAAAATACTTAAAATATTCACAGTTTGTTTCGAACTATACGAAGAACATTCAAAACTTTTGAATGTATTTTGTAGCCATGCGTCGACCTTCTCCGACACTGGCTTGTCGACCTTCTCGGAGACGGTCTCCTCGACCGTCTCGGAGGCATCGCAGCTTTCTGTCACGTCCACCTCTTAGGGGGGAACCCGGCATTGTGTGGCGACCAGTCTTTAAGGGCGTCCAATTTAACATTAAACTTCCTATTGTTGACTTTTTGTCAACTTCGCTGGGCACAACTTCATTGAAGAGGTCCAAAATTTCTATTGGCTATAGGCTATAGCCGTTTTTTCAAAGAGTATGACGCATGTTGCTGGACTATTTACGACAACTGATTGAGATATAAAATTAAGGATTAGCGAAAGGCAAAAGCAAATAGGGAAGTTTTGGGCAAATCCACTGTGTTCTGGTCTAACGGCACTCGCTCGCCTGCATAGGTCATGCTCGTGGCTCCATTGGCTGGTGGCATTACCTCCATCGAGTTGGTGCTGTCCTTCTTGCTGTCATCGGGATTGTTGGCCAACTGCATGGGCAATTTTGTGCTATCCTGCACGACAACAACCAAGGGAGCATTGCCCCCCTAGCTCGTGTCCAATATAGAGGTACGTGTCAGTGTCTCGGTCCCCAAGAATCTTCCGTGAGTATGAGCGGTGATATGTGGCTTTGGCGGGGTGCACGCTAGGATGAGGGCGGCGCGGCCCTATGAAACGCTGTGGCAATGCCGCGATGGCGTTTCCATAGATGGCGTTTCGCCCACCAGCCCTGGAATACCTATTGCTCCGGTGGGACTGGAACATAATAAACGAGGGGGAATGTTGTGAGCTGCGGCAAAGACCGCGGCTCTACCTTATACCCGGTACTCAGTCAGTATATACATACATTTATGAGCTTACGATTTATGAAATTTATTATATGTTCGCAAAAGGAACGAATTAAATTTTGGGCAAAAAATAATATAATAATATTTAAAATAAAATAAAATGAAGTTAAACCATTTTTGGAATTTTTATACATGCTTCCAATTTTGTTATGCTTTTTACATCTGCTTCTACATTTTATAATGTACATCTATAACTACATATTCGAGACGTACAAGAGTTTGCGAGAGAAAGAGGGAATGAGAAGGCGTTGCGTAGCCACTGAAATTTAATTTGTTCCTTCTGTCCGTAAAATTGATGCAACCTGATCCAAATTCGGCAATCGGTTAGACACGGTCATTTTCCATGATTCGTCGTTTTTTTTATACCCGGTACTCGAAGAGTAAAAGGGTATATTAGATTTGTGGGGATAACGGTTGTGTGTAACGCCCAGAAGGAAGCGTTTCCGACCCCATAAAGTATATATATTCTTGATCAGCATCAATAGCCGAGTCGATATAGCCATGTCTGTCTGTCCGTCCGTCCGTCTGTCCGTCTGTCCGTCTTCATTTGCGCCTATATCTCAGAGACCATTTAAGCTAGAGCAACCAAGTTTTGTATCCAGTCTCCTGTGTGATCACACTACTCCAAATGTGTTGCAAAATTTCGACCCGCCCCTTTCCGCCCCCACAAAGGACGAAAGCCTGTGGCACACACAATTTTGAAGATACAAGAAAACTAAATACACAGAATCATAGAGAATGACCATTTCTATCAGAGTGTTGAATCTGGATCAGATCGGATCATTATTATAGCTACAATGAAGGAAACCATTTCGAAAGTCATCGTTCCCTCTCGCTCTCTCTCACACGCGGCCCTTTCTGCTTTGCTTATTCGTTTAAATGAGCGCCTAGATCTCAGAGACTATAAGAGCTAGAACAACCAAACTTTCTATCCAAGCTCCTGTGATACCAAACCTGCACAAGTGTATTTCAAAATTTTGCCACGCCCCTTTCCGCCCCCACAAAAGACGAAAATCTTTGGAATCCACAAATTTTCAGATAAATGAAAACCAAAAACGTAGAATCATGGGAAATTACTATATCTACCAGGTTGCCGAATATGGATCAGGTCGGATCAATATTATGGACAGAAGAAACAAATTAAATTTCAGTGGCTACGCAACGCCTGCCAACGCCTGCTGACTCATGCCCCCTCCCTCTCTCTCTCTTTCTGTCCTAAACACTTGTACGTCTCAAATACATATGTAGTTATACATGTCATGTAGAAATTTTGAAGCAGATGTTAAAATCATATGCAAACAAAATCGGAAACATGTATAATATTCCAAAAATGTACTTTATTTTTTGAAATATTATTTTTTGCCCATTTTTTTAATTTGTCCCTTTTGCGAACATATAAGAAATTGCATAAATCGCAAGCTCATATATGTATGTACATATGTATATACTGACTGAGTACCGGGTAAAAGGTAGAGCCGCGGCCTTTGCCGCGGCTCACAACGTTCCCCCTCGTTTTATCTTAAAAATTGTGGATTCCACAGATTTTCGTCCTTTGTGGGGGCGGAAGGGGGCGTGGCAAAACTTTGAAATAAACTCGTGCTGGTTTGATATCCCAGGAGCTTGGATAGAAAGTTTGGTTGCTCTAGCTCTTATAGTCTCTGAGAACTAGGCGTCAAAAAATACGAATGGGCAAAGCAAATGGGGTCGCGTGAGAGAGAGCGCGAGAGGGAACAATGACTTTCGAAATGGTTTTCATCGTTGTAGCTATAATAATGATCCGATCTGATCCAGATTCTCTATGATTCTGCGTTTTTAGTTTTCTCGTATCTTCAAAATTGTGTACGCCACAGACTTTCGTCCTTTGTGGGGGCAGAAGGGGGCGGGGCGAAATTTTGAAATAGATTTGCTTTGGGGATGATTCTGGCATTGGTTTGCGACAACAATGCATCAAACGATAAGTTGTGAAATATTTCCGAAGAAGTGCATCCCATGCACTTGCGTTCTCGGTTTAGTGATCAGTTTTATACAGATAAGGTATTTTTGTTTTATTTTTTAAATATATATTTAAATAATTTGTCTTCCAACAGATTTTTCCCAGATTGTACAAGCAAACGAAATTTGCGCCCGAAATCTATGACAGTCAGTTAGCTCGTTAACGTCAACTCTTTAAAGTTTCCTGGTCTAAACCAAAAGCCTGCATTGGAAAGGGAGATTGGCGTTATGCGAGATGTCCTAAAAAGATATTTCAGCCTATGACCAGGCGAAATAGAAGTCCAACTTACTGACTGCACTTTGGATGTCCTTAAAGATAGCGCAGTATCTATGAGGGAGGGCATGCGAAGTCTTGTGCACATCTTAATTCAAACTCCGTGGCGTGAAACGCTTCTGAGTCGTGGCGAGGTGAGGCCGTTTATGACCAAGGTCGTATATGCGTTTATCCGCATAATGGAATCGTAAGTATGTAATTATCATATATGTAGATTATTCCATTATGACATCAAGATGTTCTGAAACCGCAGCGGCTGAGTTCGTAGTGGTTAGGAACTTGATAGCACAGCGGATGAAACATGTCGCAGATTTTCGTTGGTCCTTTTCAGGACCACCGATTTATTTTCAAAGAGGTTTAAAATTCAATATTATATAATTTATAATTTAAAAATGATTCGTTGATAATATTTGTAGTTTCTAATAGTTTCACAAATAGTTCAGTGTTACAAAAGATGAATTGAAATATTTTAGATATCATTCTGCTGCCCAAGAAGACCGAGCAGAAGGCATACACGTTGCAAAGGCTAAAACAATGTACATTCTTGTAAACCAAAGCGTCTTTTTAAGGGCGACCAAATTATGAGTTAAGAATTAATAGAATTTTTATAAATTATTATCATTCTAAAGATGAAATAAAACACGCATCTCGTATATTTGTTGCTGTTGCTTCATTTTTATCTTGATGCTCTCGGGATTATCGTAGCTGATCCACTGATCGCCATTGTCATGCATCACATTTCTCGTCTGGTAGATCCTTTAGAGTAATAAATAGGTACAGTGGCTCAGGGCCAAAATGATGCAGTGTCAAATATAAAGTTTAAGGTGCTACAGATTTTAAACTAGAGGAAAAACAAAAAATGTATAAACGCTAGTTTGTTGTATGTTTTATCACATTTAAAAAAGGAACTTTATTTGCTGATTAAATATTGCTCAGTTTTAAAAATAAAATAAAAACTTAAAATATATCTTAAATACAGGTCAGAGCCAAAACGATGCATCCACCATCTAATTTAATATTACTCTATTTGGCTCTGAGCCACCGTATATTAAAATGCAAGAAGAGAAGAAAGGATCAAGCTTACCTTTCCGTCAGTAGTCGCCATGCCCATTACCACCATGTGAGCCGATTTTACCATTTTACACTCTTCTTTCACACACGACACGTTTACAGCGAACGACGAAGAGACACGCGTCCCTGAATCCAAAGGGGACGGCTTTTGTGGGAATTGGAATGGTATTGGCGAAAGAAGAATTCTGATGATCACCAACCGGGCCCCAACAAACGGAAGATTCCTCTATGGAGCGCTAGTAGACAGCCATTTTTCCTGAGGTCCACAAAAACGCTTCGTATGCCATGCTTGTATTTCCCCTCAGGAGCTTCGGTTAAGATTTGGTCAGCACTCGAAATCAAGTTTAACTAACCTGCCTGCAATCGACTCGGCTGGCATTCCCCCGATCCAATAGAACTTACCCGCCATTCCGCCCTCTATATACATACACTATATACATACAGATGTGTGGAGTTCGATTTTATTTTGTCAACAAGTCAAGGTCCTGGCTTAGTATATCCTTAAATGCTGCGGCTGCTGTCTTGACTGGCTTCCGCTTGGTCTCCGGCTGCTCCTGATCTAACTGCTTTGACAAGCTTGCCAGCCACTGCGTGGGCGAGAGGTTATAGGTTTCGAGGCGATACTTTGCGTAGATGAGGCGCCCAAAGGGCGAGCCCTTCAGCATGTTAGCCTTTGTGATGAGCTCCTTAGCAATGCGCAGCTTCTGCGCCTCCTGAGAGGCCTTGAAGCACTGCTCGAGAACACGGGATCCGTGGCGGGTGATGGCCAAGTCTACATAGAAGCCATCCAGCTGACGAATCAGGCGCTCACGCGACTTCTCGCCAATGAACTTGCTCTGCATGAAGGCATCGACTATGTGGGAGCCGTTGGGCGTGTTGAAGATCTGGGCCAGTTGGGCGGCTGGCAGGTCGAGGATGCAGTTGACCAGGAAAATGGGTTTGTTGAACTGCAGCACATGCTGGGCAATTAGCGAGCCATGCAAATGGACAAATCCCGACTCATCGCTGGCCAGGACCTCAAAGGGTTTCAATTTTATGAGACAGTTAATGAACAGCTTGGACCTCTCTTTGTCTCCGCTGACATGCAGCGAACTCTGTAGAATGGCTATCATCTGGGCCTGTTTGGACCCCAGCCGTAGGCAGGCGGCACTCAAGGCAGATACCACGCCAGTGTATCCCATTTTCAGGAGCTCTTCCACGTGGGGCTGAAGCTCCGCAAAGATAGCTTCGAAGTCTGTTACCTCTTTCATATTCTGGAGTAGTCGCTGGACAGAAAAGTTTGTCTGCTGCTGCTTGGCGAGGTAAGCGACACGGCCACTGAACAGCATCGCATACAGCTGGATCAGCAGCTTGGCACCCGCCACGCTCAGAATAGTCTCCAGAAGGATGACGGAGCTCTGATGGTGAAACACTTTTGGCAGGACAGGATCGTCCTTTTTCTCCTCCGCGCTCTCTTCTTTCTCTTCCGTCGGCTTCTCCTCTTTCTCCTCCTCCTCCTCATCGTCTTTAATTTCAATTTTTGTCTCTGTCATTTTTTCATCAGCATTGTCGTTTTCTTCGTTAGCCTTCAATAAGCTTTGCAATAATATTTTCTTGCCGAAATGCTTTAGAAAACTCTTGTCGGCCACACTCAGGGCTAGACAGATGACGCCCAATAAGGCAGACGAGTGCTCCTGATAAGGGAAGTCCACAAACTGAGGCCACATTTCTAGGCGTTGGGGAAACTCTTTCATCACCTCGTGCCAGTCCTCGGGGACTGTATACAGCTTGCGATGCTTGGCCATCTCAGCGCCTCCTTTCTCGAATGCTATTTTCGGAACGTGCATGCCCACTAGGCACAGTATCGACGTCCTCATGATGTGACTGGCGCAGGTGTCCCACACGAAGTCCTCCAAGTTGTTGAGCATGAATTTGGAGATGCGCACCACAAACTGACGACACTTCTCTCGATGGTCGTCGCTGAAATCAGTTTCCAAGTTGTATTCCTCCTCGATTTGTGCGGCGTCTGGCTTGGCACGCTTTGTTGTGGTCGGACCATCACCGACTTCCTGGGCAGCTGCCTTGCCTAGGCCGCGCAAAAAGGCAATTTCAAGCATCTTCTGCAGGACATGCGAAGCAAATCTGTCCGAGCACAAGGGCCGCAGGCTGTCGCCGAATTTGTTGAAGTATCGCTCCAGCTGTTCGTTGTCGACAAATCCAATAAGCGATTCCAATGCCTTGGACACAATTTGATTGGAGGCCAAGTGGATCTCCTGATCTTTCGTCTGCTCAAACACATTGTTGGCCATGTTCACTGCACAGGAAGTAAATAAGTGCTGGTACGGACAAGGAAACAATGTTTACTCACCGCGCTCCTCCACATCCTCGAATCCAGCCTTCATGGCATCCAGAATGTTGATGAAGTAGCTAAACTGCTCATCGTCTATATGCGTCCCTCGACCAAAGATTCCCTGCTTGGCAAAGCCCTTGGCGTTTCGCATGAAGCGACTGCCTTTCTTCTTCGGTCGCTTACGTTTTGCATTGCCTTCGGTTTGCATTTCGGACAATAGCTCGTAAGATATATATGAAAATAGTCTGCTTTTAATTTAAAACGTGCACGCTACAATCAGCTGTTCCAAATGCTATCGATAGCTATATCGATAGTTGCAACAAGTCCAAAAAGTGCTGTCAACTAAGCTATTTTATAGTTAATTCTGGCTATTTTTATGGAATTCAATTATTATTTATATAAAATTGAAAGAACCAATTTAAAATTACTATTAACACTAACGGATGGTTAACTAACATATACTTAGTGCTTAGTGGTTAGTGCTTTAGCCGGAAGGCTTTTCTATTCATATATATTTCTATATTGTTTTTTATTTAATTCTACAATACCACGTAAAATTCGTACAGAATGCACTTTTTTTCACAAAAAACAGCTATCTTTATATTTGTAAAGTTTGCAGCGCTGGTACTATGTGCTACCGATAGTTTTTCAACGTATCGATAGTTGCAGGCGAGCCAAGATACCTATAATAATGTTGAATTATATACCGCAAAAATTCAAAATTGTGTAGTCTAACGAACGTTACGACGAAAAGCTAGGCTTTCTAGACAAAAATTATTCTTCGCCTGGACTTTTGTAAATCTATCCACCTAGCTATTTCTTTCTACCATAAAGGCGCAAAAAAACCAAACAAAATTGATTTGAGCTATATTTGAGCTAAAAAATGAATATATTGCCAATGAAACCTACAACTCTCGAGAATATATAAGTATATTATTGTGTGCATTCCTAAGGTCTCTAGGTCAATGAGGTTAGCTGTCCATCAATGCCAATTGACAGCTCCATAGGATCATAATATAAGACACACAAGACATGCAAGATGTGTGTCCTCCATTATCAATAGCCATTGTCTTCGCATAAGCCCTTTTAAGGCATTTCACAGATTTTCTTTGAGTTAAAGGGCCAGACAAATGGTAATGGCATTCGGAACTCGGTTTAATTGTTATCCGTATTGTATGACAATTTTCGGAGAAGAAGTTCGAGTGTATTCTCGTGGAATCTTTAATGAAAGGTGCAAATGCCAAGGTTTCCCATTGCCGCCTCCAAATATCCTGGAGGCGGTCATTAAATTCATTTTCGACTCTTGTCGAAGAGCAAATACATTAAGGCCGTAATTAAATTATCGGCAAAAAGACGCCGCAAGATAAAAGAAGTCAAAATATTTTGTAACCAGATATGTTACCATCAATCTCAATCAGAGTCAGAGACAGTCGCAGGCCCAGACACGTGTGTGTCGCTGCTTCTGGTCTGGTATCCTTTCTCCCTGGCAACGTTCAGGGCGTTCATGTTGGGGGAGGCTTTGGCTGGAAGCGACGACGTCTGCAATATGTAAGTACAGTATCAACAAACAAATCAACCAGTCAGACAGCATCCACATCCACCCCCACAACCAGCCATAGACACCCGGACACTCCTGCATTCGGGCACCCCTGCACCACGACACGGTTCGGTTGCCAAGCGCCGCCCCCGACAGCACTGTCGGGCGTTGCCAAGTGCTGTTCAAACTTTACAAAGACACTCATTACATGGGACGTGATGACGATGGGCAGGATCTCGTGTGGGTCGCGTGTGAGAGGAACGCACGCGCCGACGACGCCCATTAGACATGGCCATTAGCATTAGCTGGCTTACCTGTCGCCGTGGATTAGTGTAGCCGGCTCGGCTCGACCCGCTTTCGTGGTTGTGGTCAGTGTGGTAATGGGCGCAGACTATACATAGATAATATATTTACATAGGTTTGATATCGGACGGTATAGGTAAGTAGGCGTGGGCAACAGGCGAAACACTTGGAGCTTGACAATCATTTGAAAATAATTTAATAGAATTTATTGTTAACAAAAATATGATTACTAGAGTCTACAATTAAAAGTGTATAATTATGCATTAAGTAGATACATAAATGTACATACATATGTACATACATATGTATATTAGAATATATAGTAGTCGTATTTGTATAATTGTTTGCACATTTCGATTTGATTTGCATTTCGGTTGTACCTGCCTCCGTCTCCAACCTCTCTAAAACTAAAGCCTAGCCTAGCTATTTACACAGATCGATGCAGTTTTCTGCCAAGTTTTTTCTTTATTTTTTGGGGACGAAAGCTTGTGCTGCAGCGTGGTGACTTTTTTCTCCTTCTCCATCTCCCTGTCTATCTCTATATCTCTCTCTCTCTCTCTCTCTCTCTTCCCATTGGTTGCAGAAAAATGCTAGATTATGCAGAAAGGTGTTGGTGTGTTTAACGATTAAATAGAATTTGTTGCTACGACAATGCGCTCTCTAAATATTGCTAAGGTTCCGTCAAGCTCCGCTCGAGGATCGGCACGGTTCGGATCGGTTCGAATCAGATCGGATCAGAAATAAAAGTTTTCCGACAGATCATGTTGGCGCTGGCGCTGATGGTGCGCCGAAGGCATTGACCACCCGTAGGCATTGTTCCTGCTGCTCGGACTCGGGCTTCCGTTTCCATTTGCCTTCCCGCCTCCGCCTCCGCATCCGCTGGTAGCGGCAGCAGCCGCCTCCAACTAGAATCATAAGTGCTGATACTCCCCCATGTCGTACATGGCGGTCATTGGCATGGCGCCCATCACACTGTGCAGGTGGGAGTAGGCAACGGCAGCGGAGAGGGGCGGCATTTGCATTTGTGTTGCTGTTGCGCCCCCGCTCCCGCCACCTCCACCTGCCCCGCTCTGACCTGTCTTGCTGACAACGCTTGTGGGCCCAGTAACGGCGGGATGGTGTTGCTGATGGGGGTGATGTTGCAGACTCTGTTCGGCGGCAGCATGTTGCAGTTGCTGTTGGTGCAGGCCGTTGTTGTTGGGTGACTGCTGCTGCTGTTGCTGTTGTTGTTGTTGCTGTTGTGCGCTTTGACTGGGCAACATGCTGCCCTCCATCTCCGAGTCGCTGGAGGAGTCCAGGTGTTGCTTGTCCGTGGAGCCGCTGCAAGTAAAAGAAATCGATAGATTAGCACGAGCAGATCCATTCCAATATATATACATAAACTACTATCCTTCCAGTGGCTGATAAACTGTAAAGGAGAGATCCTTCTGTCATTCGGATATTTGATATCCTTTCTTTTATTCATTAAATAAAAGAATAATAAATAAACTCTATTTGTTTGGCTTTATTTTCCCCAATGGGAAACTCCGATTGAAGTGCATTTTCACAGCTTCACCACCAGTAATGCCAGCATCGTTTACATTAAAATGTGTCAATGGTTGCAACTAATTTACTGCTGTCAACACACCCACACCCTCACCAACACACACACACACTAGGGCATTCAGAGTGCATAATTTATTTATAAACAAATGACAAACGACAGCAGAGCACGCAAAGCAATTGCAATTGAAAATATGTATTTTCCGGAAGGAAATCGTCTGTGCTGCGTCTCTCTCATTTCTATAAATGGTCTCATGTTCCTTCCTGAGGTGTTGTCCAGGCAGTGACAGAGCGGAGAGAGGGAGAGAGATAGCATTACTGCATTCCCCAGAGCGTTCGGCGGCTGCGTGGCATCTGATATCAGCTACAGTTATTTGAGCTGCGTCACGTCACTTTCGATTGGGGGATGTTGATGTTGTACACCCCCCTCTGCCTGTGGCACTTGTGGCCCAAAAGTTAAGTAGCTTGACTCGTATTATTGTTTGTGGCTGATGTGGCACTTTAGGGTTAATTTTAGACGCAACGCCCTTTGGGGGATGGCCCCTGACAATGGTTAGAAATTACGCGTTAATAGCTAACACCTAACACCCCCACCCAGCAAGCCATAACATGATTGAAACTCGAGCAATTGCCTTTCAGCGGATATCACTGGCATCATCGGCAAAGTGTTAATCTTTTCGCCAATTGCATGGCCAAGCACAATCAGCGGCAGCAACAGCAGCCGCCCCGCGGAACCAGTTTGCACAGCAACAAATTGATGACAGCGACAACAAAGCCAACTAGCAATGAGAATGGAAGTTTGAATACCCTTATGCAGGATACATATGTATACCTTTTAAAGAACGATCAAAGTTCGATAACATTTCAGAACCACCTTCTTTGAAGTAGGAAAGCACATTGTTTGGTTGCCAATCCACTGAACCAGCGAACAAGTCCTGTCCTGTCTAAGGGTATCGGAACAAGCCATCGTATCCGTCGTCCATGGCAATGCTAAGCATTTAAGCGCACACTCGACAAATTTGCGATCAGCCCCAAACAGACAGAGACTGAGGACAGGGAACGATCGCCCCTTTGCGAGAGGTGTGTGGGGGGCAGTTATTTGCTGACTCCGCGGCGGCTGTAGATTCCGACGGCGGGCTGGAGTTGCTCTGGAGGGGCCCACATACAGCGCGGGCTCCACTTGGCCCCAGCTGTATTATATCGGCAATCATGTAATTGTAGATTATATCGAGAGACAGAGGGACAGACAGAGGAGAGGAGGATCAGGATCAGTGCCACCAACAGCGCGGCGATTATCATTGTCTTTCGTTTCGTTATGGGGCCTGAACTTGAACTTGGCCGGGTGTGCGGCGGCACATGTGACATTTGACGGATAATAGGAAGGATTGGAGGTGGAGGTGCAGTCTTCATACTTCTTCTCCAAACAAATTCCAGTTGTGGACGTTAAAGTAGTGCTGCTCTAAACAAAAATCGATAAAACCCCGCAAATATGGGAGAACGCTAACGCCCACATCCATCCATCCGTCTATCCATATATCCATCCCATGCCGTGGTCGGGCCAAAGTGGGGAGCAAACAAAAGACAGCAGAAGCCGAGGGCAGGCAGAAGGAGGAGGAGCAGCAGCAGCAGCAGCATATAAACAATGATATCGAATTACCAGAATTTCATAGTTTCTGGCTCTGTCTCCCTCTCTCGTTTCTCTGTTCTCTCTTGGGGCACCACTGCAACACTTACCAAGCCACCCTCACAGACACAGCCACACACACACACACACACACACACACACACACACACACACACACACACACACACACACACACACACACACACACACAAACACAGACACGGATAACATTCGAGCGGACAGAGCAGAGCGTCTACTTTTGCAGGGCTGTCTTTCCTTGCATTTATAAAACAAATGTTCCAGTTCGATTTTTCCACACACACACTCGATCGGGAACGGGGAGGGCGGGCAGTGGCAGAGCAGCTCAAGGACAATTCTTTGCCACAAAAAGTGAATGTCACATAAAGTTTATAACAAAATCTAGAAGCAGGTTATGGGCCTTGTTCTCTGTGTGTGGTCCCCCGCTCTCACCTTAAAAAGGTTCTTCGGGGCTTTTCTTTTATTTTTTTCCCCCTTTTTGGGTCTCGTCTGTGGTCTGTGCTCATTGATGGGGAATTAATATTTTTTAGCTTGTTTGCTCAATTGATTTTTTGTAGTTTTAAGCCATTTCTGTTGGACTCTGTCTTAAGCAGATTCATTAGCTTGGTAATAATGCATGATCGGATTATGTTTAACTGGGAAACGGGTAGAGACAGTGGAACAGTGGTACAGTGGAGCAGTGGAACAGTGCAGTGTTTGTTTAAAGGCAATGTTTGGAATGCAAATAGATTGAACGGAATTCCAAGTCTAATCTCAGTCACAAAAACTGTGCCATGAGATGCTGAATCAGAAAAAAAGGCTTGGGAACAGACAGGGATACGAAGAAAGAGGGATTCAAATCATATGGCTATGAAAGTTGATGGCTTGGCGGGACTTGGGCTTCCAAGGAATTCCATCGCTAATAAAAATTATAAGCCAATAAATCCTAAAAAGACAAACACACCAGAGAGGAGGCCAGGCCACAAAATGAAACGCTGCTTCGGAGCCCTAGTCTGTCCTGGCGCACAGGGAGATCCGGGAGATCCAAGAGATCTGGGAGAACAGGTTGAGTTATCGCATTGCGTGATCGGTACACAAATCTCGGGACGTGTGCTCAGCAGGACACCCAACTAAACGGAGAACAGCGATCCATAAGTGGAATCTGAAAAGGTGTTGATCATAAATTATCATTTAATTTACGCATGTGTGTGGCTGTTGTTAATGCTCGTGGCGACCCTCTGACACTCCAGAGACCCCAAAGCAGGGGCCATGCAATGCAGGAGATGCAGGAGAACACGAGAACGTGAACGTAAACGTAAAAGAGAAGTAGTAAGCGGAAGAGGGTAGAGTTGATCTAACTTGGAGTTTGAGGATTCGTCTAGCCAACGTCTACCTAAGCATTGTGCCATTGTCTACAACTATGTAAGATCTGAGCGATTAACCAGAGGTCTGGTCTCCCAACGCAACGCAACCCTGTCATCGTTATAAGATATTTTATTATCTGTCCGAGAAACGTTCCATTCCATGTTTTGTTGTGTGGCGTGTGGCGCATTTTATGCTGGCTGTGGATTGTTTTGACAGTTTTTTAATAATTTTGTTGCCTTTTAATTGCCCTGCTCTGCCCTGCCCGAGGCGATACGATCCGAGGTGGACGGGGCGGGGTCTGCTACAGCTGTAACTGCCTCTGGCTCCCCGCGGTGCCTAAACAAACTTTTATGTAATCCTCACGACTTGGCAGAACTTTAAGCAGCTTAGAGTGTTTGATGGAAGTACCGAGGGGTCCGGTCCACTAGGGGAATCCATATCAAAGCCCCTTGCAGAGGTCAAGATGATCTCTAATTGTAGGCGAGAGTGCAGAGATACTTGACGAACACCCACAGTCAGTGTTGCCATTTTGGCTTATTTTAAGCTAGATCTGGATTATTTCAAAATGAAATAGCTTGGAAAGTGGTTAAAATTCTTATAGCTTGAAATCTAGCTTATTTCAAAATTCAAAAAGCTTATTTTGGCTTTAACAAAATTTCTACATAAAGATTTTTTGTAGAGATTATAAAGTATTTTTATGATAATTTAAAGGGGCAAATCAAACTAAAATAATATTTCTCGGTGACTTTTGGTATTTTGTGCAATTTTGTACCTAAATTTATGGTTATATTTCGTTATTAACCTTTGGTCATACTACAGCGATATTGAGCGTTATTAAGTTTGACAAAATGCCGAAAGTTACTTATAAACAAAATTTTCGCGAATTGTGGACTACTTTTGATGAATTTAAGGAGTGGCTGCGCAAAGTCCCAACAGACCCCACAAAAGCCTATTGCTCCTTTTGTAAAGCGACACTTGGGGCTAAACTATGCGAATTGCGGCAGCATGCCGCTACCAAAAAACATGTCGCGTGCATGCAAGACAATACGAAAACAAACAAAATTCAATTTGTTCCAAAGTCATTTAAAACAGAGGAAGAAGAGGTTGCATTGTGTTTATATATTGCCAAGCACTCAGCCATAGCACCGGTGGATCATTTATCTCAGCTATGCGTCGATCAATTTAGGTCATGCAGCGCTGCATTAAATATAAAGTTAAAACGGACAAAGTGCACTCAAATAATAAATAACATATTGGGTGTCCACTTCAAGGAGGATTTACGGATGGATATCGGAACATCAAAATTTAGTTTGCTTGTGGATGAGTCCACCGATATAAGTGTGACGAAGTTACTGGGTAAATATAAAATAAGTTATAAGCATTTGTATTAGTTTATATATGTCATGTTTACATGTAATGTTTGTGTATTTTTTAATGTTTAGGCGTCGTTATAAACTACTTTAGTGTGAATAAGAAGTGTTTGGTTACGACCTTCTTAAGTTTGATACCTATTGAGGCTGGTGACGCAGTTACTATTGCAGAGGCTGTTAAAATGGAGCTGCGTAATTTAAACCTTGATGTTGTCAATTTAATTGGGATCGGGACAGACAATGCTAATGTAATGACTGGCACTAGACACAGCGTTTACACAGAATTGAAGAAAAGCGTGCCCTCTCTTATATTAATAAAGTGTGTGTGTCACTCAATACAATTGGCTGTAGGCCATTCAACGAAAAAAAATTTTCCAAACCATTTGGAATTTCTCATTGCCGACACGTACTCCTGGTTTGCTCACAGTTCTCACCGGCAAACGACATACAACAAAGTAAGTATATGAGTGTATAAATAATGGGAAGGTACATATGGTAGTTTGGTGTAGTTTCATTGTCAATCGTGTTCGTCCAAACAAAATATTTATATGTATTAACGTTTAATTTTCATGCTTGTGCCAATGTTTTGTAAGTAGACTAATCCGTTTGGTTTGTATAACATTGTGTTTCAGTATACTGATATGTTTTTGCATTTATTCAGGAACCCTTAAAAATTCCAAGAGTTTCTGATACAAGGTGGCTTTCCATTGGAACTGCAGTTTCGAGGATCGAGGAGCAGTGGGACGCACTCAAGTTGCACTTTGAATTAGCCGCGACAAACGAAAGCTGTCACAAGGCACAAATTTTGCGTGCATTGTATGAGGAAGACAAAAATAAGGTCTACTTAATATTTTTAAAGCCCATACTAAAAGATATGCAAAATTTAAATAAACTGTTTCAAGGCGAAAATGTGGACTCGACGAAGCTCCTTAATGAAATCATAACTGTAATAAATTCGCTTAAGTCAATGATAATTCCACCAGACGTGGATATTGACATTATGAAGGACGATTTGGAGAAAGTTTAGAGACCAGATTTGTTTATGGGATACGCTTTCGAAGCTGAAATAAAAAATCCAAAATATTTTATGCACATTAGTGACATAAGACAACATTGCAAAGATTTTATAATGACATTAATCATCCAACTAAGAGAGAGGTAAGCTTAAATTTGATTTAATAAAAATATAATAAATATACATCTTTAATCCCCGGTTTAATTTCAGACTTCCTAACAATATTGATATTCTGAAGAAAATGGATGTTCTTGCCGTACAAAATATGCTACGTGCGAATAAGAACCCGACTGAGATAATTCCTTTATTGAAATTTTTAAATTACTTAAATATTGAAGAAATTGTTGCTCAATTTGCAAAAATTCATTTCATAAATTGGGAGGAAAAGGAAAATACTTCCCAGTTTTGGGCCGAGGTCCTTAATTATAAGGATGCTGGCGGAAACAACACTTTTCGGCAGCTAGCATTATTTGCTATACACATTCTATCGCTTCCTTGGTCGAATGCTGCTGTTGAACGCGTATTTAGCCAAGTTAACATCGTTAAAAGTAAATTGCGAAATCAATTAAATGTTAAAGGTTTGAACGCAATTTTACGTATAAGGTTTGTTTTTGAAATGATTGGCTATTTAGTGTAGACTTAATATATTCCTTTTAATTTTACAGATATGGATTACGCCGTCATGGCAAATGTTGTGTTAATTATAAAGTACCTGTAAAGTACTTATCTTTAATTAAAGGCTCTGACAAATATGAAGAAACAAATAATGAAATTGATGACATAATTTCATTAATATAATTTGATATATATCAATAGAATAAAATGTATATTAAATGTTATGCACCAAGTGTTTTTATAGTTAGCTTATTTTTTAAGCTTTTTTTTTTAAATATTTAGCCTATTCTAGCTTATTTTTTCTTTAAATCTAGCTTATGGTGACTCTAAATTTCTGGGATCCATCATCACCAACGACATCATTATCAACGCCATCAGAGTACTCCCCTAACGGGGTGAGACGAGAGAAGAGTCGAGGAAAGAGAGACGGGCAAAAGCGCAAAATACATAATAATAAAACAGAATGTACAATAAAACGAATAAAAATGAATAACGCGCTGGAGCCAGCAGATGGATGGAGGAGAGGGGGAAGGGGACACCGGGGAGCGGAGATGGCAGGGCGAACGAATAAAGAACACACGCACATTTTGTGGTAACCTGATACCCTGCCCAGCTACCCTCCAGCCAACCGTGGCATTCGACGAACGCAAAATGATGATGACGACGACGACGACGAAGAGAAGGAGGAGGAGGAGGAGAGAAAAACACATACAAACAGTGTAGAAGAAGAACGGAATGGGATGGGACTTGCGACTGGAACTTAAACTGAAACTGGAAGTGGAAGTGGAACTCGGACTGGGTCGCTTCGGTAGTGTAGTGTATGGTATGGAGAAGTATGTATGTATGTATGGTGGTTGCTCTGGCTGCCTGTTGTCGGAGCAAGACAGGACAGGGCTTGGGACCAGACTGTGACTGGAAGGGAAGGGGTGATACTACGTATACTGAAATTCCCCTAGCTACTGCTGCAAGAGCGGATCAATCAAATGGAGATAAAATATTCGCCTAAATGTTGATGGACATTCCTATAGAGAACGTTCTGTCAAGTTTTCTTTTCAATAAGTTTGGACAAAATTGAAAACCTGGCAAAAGTATGTTGTAAAAAGATTATATTTAGAAAATATCCAGTGTCAGTAATGAAAATTACAGGACTTTTATGAGTTATTTTCAAATATTTCGAAAAGCAACCCGATATTGTAATGAGGTGACTTATCAAAAAACCTATAGCAACAAGAACATCTATCTATCAGTTCAAAATTTGCCACCCGATAGATAGGTCTGGAATATGCGTAAGACCTGGAAAAAGCCGCTGCACAAGCGTAAGATAGTATGTCCTAACAATAGTTGCATTTTGTTTCCGCTTAATCTCTGAATATCCGCATTCGATCCGCAGTGGAAGAAGACATCGATGATGTCGCGCCTGGTGTACTACATGCAGCCATTGGTGGATCATCTGCAGGATGTCTGGATGCAGCCGCTTCCCTTCCCTACAATACCTACGTATACCTTGCTCATCGGCTTCATCATTCTTATACCGATCCTTTTTCCGTTAATTGTCGTGCTCGTCTACTTTGGCATCTTCCAGTATGTGAGCGAGCAGCACTCTTGGATCCACTTTGGTGACAGCTGGGATCTCCTCGGTGCTCTGTCCAATCTCTGGAGTTTCGAGGCGACCAACAAGAAGTATCGGCTATACGTAACCATGTGCTTCGCCAGACATCAAGCGACTATAGCAGCCACATCTTCGATAGTGGACTATATGCGCATGGCCGTGCTATTCCTCTACACTTGAGTACCTGAATATTTGATTTGTTTAATAAAGTTTAATAAATGTATTAAACTCGTACTCGTATAATCTTCCAGAGCTCCATAGGGCCGTGCCGAGCACTGATCTAGAGTCCTGATGAAGGTTGATCAAGATCCGTACTTAGAGGGAGGAGTCGGCAATCGTCTGGTTGCACTTGCACCTTGACATTGGCATTGCTTCATCCGATCATCCATTCAAAGGCCTTCCACTTTGTGCACAGACATACATATCTATCTATGCACTCCATCTACCTAGAGAGGGGCTCTCTGTTCTATAGCTATTCCAAGGTGGTGCCTATTTAAACAATAACCACTTTGCCAGTTGTTGGCCTGTTCAAAGTGCCGCTTTAGATTCAGATTTGGCGCCGTTGTGGTTTGCTGACTGCCGCAAAGCTGCATGGCACATAGGTATACACACACACACACATAGCGAGTGCACATGCAAAAAAAAGGAGGATGGTGATGATGAGGAAAAAACAATATGGAAAAAAGTTAAAGTAGCAGAACAGCGAGTTGCTCATCGAGTTGCAGCCATAAACATATATCAAGTTACCAGCAACAACAGCAGCAGCAGCAGCGGCGGTAGTGGCAGCGACAGCGATGGAGATACGCAGCGACGAACTATCGCAGGGAGTGTATCTGTGTATCTGTGAGATACTTTTGTGCACTGCCCATGTATGAGTGCATTGCGGTTGCCACGGCATCCAATTTATAATATTTTGCAGCCCTACGTTTTCTTTTATTTTCATTTTGATTACGACAATTTCTCGCTTCGCTCCGTGCTCCGCTCCTGCAGCCCGTTCGTGTGCGTGGAGTAAGTGATACACCATTTAGCAAAATGGAACTACTAGCATCCTGGGAAAAGTCTCTGGGACTAATAATAGTCGGAAAAAAAGATGCAGATGAAGCAGAGACAGGCGAAGGGACATCGCGGACACTTCAAAAATCCATTCGAAATTCTCTCTACTGTTTGCACTTCACATGACTTCTAACAGCAAAAGCAGCAGCGCAGGATCGTAGCCGTACAAACAAAAGGATGCTGGCCAGAGAGGATGTTTAATATTTGAGAGAATGTTAATGTTTCCTATCAGCAGCCTGGGATCTCCTCTCTCCAGACCGAAAAGAGTTTCGAACAAGTATTTGCTTAAGCGGAAATGCAGATGTTCTAAGGGCTAGGACGAGGACGAGGACGGGGAAAGGACTGGAGATTTTAATTAGTGACGACGTCTGCCACACATATGTATGTATTTATGTGTGCCCAAGGTACGTCTGCGTCTGCAAGCATTCACAAATCAAATAAAAATACAAATAAAATAAATACGAGTATTTCAGAGTATTTCAGAATATTTCAGAATATTTTGGAATTTGGAACAACATGTTAATGACTTTGTCAGCGACTCTTTCATTCGCATCTTTGATCGTTTTGCATCCATCCCCGCCGCAGCCGCAGCGTGTGCCAGTTTTAGCTCTTGTCCTTGGCACTAATTAGCCAGAACAGAACCCCCACCACCACCACCACCACCACCACCACCCCCACTCAGTGACCTTGGAAGTAAATGTCGCCAGGTTTTGTAATTGCAAATTTAAATGCAAATTAATATATAATCTTGCTCGAAACATTTCAAATGAAACATAAACAATCGCGTATATTTGTATAGTAGGAGTATACATATTATACATGTCACTGATATACCCCATGAATACTGTTGTAGAGATCTGCTTTTAAGCTTTGACTAGCCGCCAGATAAATCTCTTTGAGGAAGGACAGAAACTTCAAAGAAGGCCCCCCGAGAGATTCATCTAACACATGGCATGGTTCAGCTAATAATCCTAAATGGATATACATAGATCGGATACAGTAGTATGTTGTACAGTAAAAACTTACTCTTTATGCTCGGCGGCACGGTCTCTTTGTCGTCGATTCTTGAACCAGTTGGAAACCTGTAAAAGCATAAAAATAGATGGCTTAGACAACACTTTTTTTTCGCCAAATATCCACAGTTTCTGACATGATTAATGAGATGCAATTAACATGTGGAGGATGGGGATGGGGATGGGCATGGCGATGCGATGGAGATGGGACATCTGTGAGGAATTGCAATTTAAATTTGTCAAGAGATGCGTTTGACATTTGGTTTCATTTCAGCTACTCTCTGCGGCCATCGGGTGGCTTTTGGCAGACATCATGGGGAACTTACCTGCGTGGTGGTCAGTCCGGTGGCCTCGGCCAGGTCGCGTTTCTCCCGTGGCGATGGATATGGATTGTGCGAGTACCAGTCTCTCAATACGGAGCGGGATTTCTCCTAAAGAAGGGAGAAGCATAATTATTGTATTGTACATATGTAGATAAATCTGATTTAATCAATTGAAAGCCTGCACAGGAAGGATATACCCATATACCCCGAATAAACAGAAGGCGTTAATCCTGCAGGATCAACCCAACCCCATCCCAAACCCATCCCAACCCATACCATCCCATCGAATGCAATCAGACAGGCATGCAGACATTTCTACGATTTCTTTTTGGTCAGAGCTCGAGAACGAGCCCGAGCCCGAGCCCTGGCCCTGGCCTTGCCACTGCCGCCACAATTAAAATGAAAAGTTGTGGAGTCGAGACTCACCTTAAAACAGTAGCTCGTCTCCTCACCATCCCAGATGGTGCGGGGCAATGGAAATTTACGACGAACCCGATATTTGCCAACAGCACCCAAGGGTCTTCCGCGCAGTTTTTCGGCTTCCACATAATGCGCTACAACCGGAGAGAAAGAATTTTAATGTTGTAAAGCTTTGGGGTTAAGCAAGGAGCCACCATGCTCGTGGCGGATGGTTGGAGGGAGGCTCACCTTTCAACCACAGGGCCTGGAGCTTGGCGTGATTTTGGGCCGAGAAGTGATGATGCTCGAGTAGGCGATACAGCTCCTTGTACTGGCCGCGATGGAATGCAACGACCGCCTTGGCCTTCAGCACGGACTCGTTCAGCTGCAGCTTATCACATTGTGGCAGCGACCAGAGGAAGCGTCCCAGTCTTTCGATGTTGCCGGCCTGCTGAAGGACCTGCGCGAATGCAATGATGATGGATTAGATCGATGCAGGACTGGGATCAGTTCTGAAGCTGAACACTCACCTCACAGACGCAGGCCACCTGCTCCTGGGTGAAGCCGAAGCTCGGCAGGTTCTCCCTTCCGCCGGAGGCACCGCCACCATTGCTGCCACCGGTTAGGTGCAGTCCACCGTTGCCACCGCCACCGCCCGCGCCCACTCCATTGTGCGTCATGATGTCCAGATTGTTGTTGTTGTTATTGCTGTTGCTGTTGCCGGTGCTGCTGCTGTTATTGTTGTTGAGGAGCGCCACCGAGCCACTCAGGCCTGTGGGGCTGTAGGGGGGTGTGTGGCGGGCGGTGAGGACAGCGGCCGCATTGGCCGCGGCCAGATCGTAGAAATCTGTGGCAGGATGTTGAAGCATTTTGGGCGGGAATCGTAACTGCGGGATGTGGGGCGGGAAGGTGGGTGGGCAGCTGCAGGGAGTCCGCTCTATGTGCGTTCAATTGGCGAACTAGTTCGGAGTGTGAACATGAGAGGAACTAGTTCAAGGCTAGATCAGCTGGGATAACGTTAGCTTATCCTACTATAGTTTTTTCTTAGATTCTTTGGTAATTTGAGCGCTGCAAAGAGAGAATTGAGAGACAGGAATGGAATG
Source organism: Drosophila algonquin (assembly GCA_035041765.1). Lineage (NCBI taxonomy): Eukaryota > Metazoa > Arthropoda > Insecta > Diptera > Drosophilidae > Drosophila > Drosophila algonquin. Next base: position 19,548 of record JAWNKY010000206.1, on the reverse strand, counting down.
TAAGTTGAGTTGAGCAATCACTAAATTATTTCAATATAAAACTAATTATCACATCGATTTCTCATAGTTTTATGGGCATTTCGAATGTTTAATCAAACAAGGCTAATGGTTGAAATTACCATTGAATGGCAAATTATTTTTTTGAAAAATATTGAGCAACAGATTTCCCGTCCATATTCATAAACCATTTGGAAATTCGAAAACTGAAATCAAAACAATTCCTCGGTCAGATCCGATCCGATCCGATCCGATCAGATCAGATTCAACACGACCCCATGTTGTCAAATCTAATTAACTAATCCGAGAGCAATTATGGATCCAACATTTTCGATTATCGATCGGAAATATTGTTTGGCTATAGGCTATAAGGGGGCTCTGTTCAACCTGCTCTAACCCTAACCGAGAGATCTCTTACAAAAATAAACTTTTTACACAATACATGCATATGGGGCGCGTGGTGTTTCGGTTTGGTTTTCAGATTTCTGTATTCAGTTCTAAGAATATTTCTAAAATTACCAAACGACGGCATCGCTGTCGCTGGTCTCTGCTTACACACACACAGGGAGAGAGAGAGAGAGAAAGAGAGAGGGAGAAAGAGGAGGGAGAGAGTGAGATAGGCAAGTGTATCCCCCAGATAGAATATCTTTGGCTATATTTTATAGTAACTTTGATATGAGTATATGCAATCGATCGCTGGTTCGGCTAGATACACTTGTAGATAGAGATACATATCCACACGACGCAAACACACTCCCATCTACGTATGTATTTGTGCAAGAGTCGAGATATTCTTGGATCTGTTTTCAGTTCTCGCGTGGTTCAGTATGCGGGGCATACACAGATTATATGTATACAAAACAAGAAAATAGAGAAGAGATTTCGTTTTGGCTGCTGTAACAAAAATACCAACGCCAAGTTGGCTATGCTCTTGAGTCATCGGCCTAGTGAGATCCCCCCACACGCTCCCCGCCAGCTCTCTCCATAGGTTTCTTTCTCTCGTTCGAATTGGATTCTCTTTCTTTTTCGATAACTTTTTGGTTTCTTTCGGGTTTTTTGGCTTGTTTCATGTTTGACGTAAGTAAACAGGCCGAATGCGAAACTGAAACGAAATACCCGATACATTTTCAATCTATAGTGGATTGTATCCTATGGATAAACGTCTGAATAGGAATTCGGAATGTCCAACCCGATGACAAGCCGACTGCTTTAAATAGTTGCCGAAATATGGTATCACAAAATTGATAGCTTTATACCGTTACACCACAGCAGCAAAGCAGCAGAAGCCACCTCAAAGATACTGTATCTGATATCGAACTGCATTTCTCCTCCTCCTCCCCCTCCTCTTACATGTAAGCGGGAGATTTCTTATCGAGTGCGGGTCTGTCTGCCTGCTGACTTTTGTGTCATTCGAATAAAATTAATTTAATTTATTTTACAAATTTCCTTATTTATTTCCAACGTTCTGCTATCTATCTACGAGTATCTATGTATATATATGTATATCTATCGAATTTCAGTTCTTCTTCTGTTTTCTGTTTGCTTGCTGTTAAGTTTGACTTTTATAAGATTTTAATTTGAGTGTTATTGTGCGACTGGAAAGCAGACACCTCTCCTCGCCTCGCCTCCCATCTGTATCTGTATCTGCAGTGGGGCACTGCACACACACACACACACACATACACACGCCACGCACACGGGCGCAAGCGTATCTACTCGAATGGCATCTATTCTATTGGGTTGTTAATCAAATTGAATTGTTGTGGATGCTGAAGCTGCCGTGGTCGCTGCCTAATTAGTGTGTGATTAAAGTCAACTTACAATAAAAAACTGTTGTTTTCTGCTGCAGTTTTCCCTTCAGAGGCGATAATTTGTGGATAGTTTTGATGGAAATTCCAACAAAGAAGGTGCACCTTATCTCTGGTGCATTCCTGGCTGAGCTCTGAAGGGGAACTGTTAGGAGCCTCAACCTTGGCTGGGGAATAGCCCTCGCCTCGATTGGATGTGGTTGGATTGATCGGGCCAGAACCAGAGAGGCCGACTGTTTTGTTTTGCAGCTATTCGAGTATTTGAAATCATCTGGGCCAATGTCTGTGTTTACACAATGTAATCGCCTGGAGGGGACGGTAACGGGCAACGGGGGACGAGTGACGGTGCCAACCTGTTGGGGCACACCACCGCCGATTCCGGGAACGGCGAAGCTAAGCACTGCTCTGCTCGGCTTAGTAAGCAACTGTTATCTGCCAGATACAAATGTATTTTTAGCTATGTCTGCTTAATTGTCGCCCCACGCCCCAGACACGCACTCAGAAATCAAATAGAATCCAACGTCATGTAATGAATGAAATTTGTCAATTTAATGGCTTGCATACGCAGATACATTCTCGTCTGTATGTATCTTTAAAGCTGCATCTCCCAGTGCTGCACCGCTGCACCGCTGCTCGCGCCCTCTGCCTGTCGCATTTTCGCGCTACATTTGCCAAAGTTTTGAATGAAACCCAAACGCAATTCTTAAAATGTATGCCCAGAGTATGCCCACTGTCTCATGAGAGTGTGCACAAATTACGACGGATTCTATACGGCAGTGCGTAAAATGATCAAAGCCAGATCGCTACGCTTGCGTATCCGCATCTGCATCTGTTCTGGCCGAATCCGAGTCCGAATCTTGGCCAGAGGAATGCGTTAATTTGTCAATTTGGCAACTTTGTGGGACCATTGATGGCTCGGAGATGGAGAAGGAGATGGCACCATCATCATCTTACAGATAGTATACAACATCTGCTCCCATCTCCGCACCCCATTAATCATATACCGACTCCCGACGACAAACACGCGCTGGCCAATTCATTTAAACGGCTTCAATCCCATAAAGAATTTCCTATTTATACCAGCAATGTGCATGCCCAGACGGATGGACGGACGCCCACGCCCACTCGTCCGAAACTTTCTCAAGAAAGTAGCGTTTGGCAAAGAGCCCCCTGCCCCACAAAACCCTCTCGATTAGTTAATAATTTTGTTCATATTTCTAGTCCCAAACCAAAGCGAATTTGCATGATGATGCGAGACTGCTTTATAAATAAACCCGCACCGCGCACCGTATCCGATGGCTACTCGTCCAAGAGATGATGCTCGTGCGAAGCGGTTCTTCGGTGATGAATGAATGACAACTGGAAATTGTTTTTCTTTCATTTCGGTGCCTACTTTTCCTCTAATTAATAAATATGTACGGGTACGAGCATGCATCATTCGCAAAGAGCGTTGGGTGTATTCGTGTATCCAATTTTGGGACTAAGGGCAACAACAGCATTTTTTGTGTAAACAATTATATTTCCCAAATATCTCTAAACACGAATTCTGTTCTCCAACGAATTGCACTGAAATATGTACATATGTATTTCGTTGGCGGACCGGTGCTGAAGTGCTTCAAGTAGCCGAGTTCTTGAAGAAGGCCAGGCAATGCAATGGCAATTTGGATTCCGCCAATGCCAGAATCTGCCAAAAGCGAATTGCATCGAATTCGGAATTCCTCGACACACCACCCCGCCGAATACGAGAGGGATGCCTAGACATACAAGTTGTGAATCGATCACAATGATAGATCGATCCATTAGAATGGAAACACTTCTCATTTGGCATACCCACACTCGCAATGCTCGATTCGGTATCTGGTATTTCCCCTTTAAAAGATCATGCATCAGCCCTATAGAAGGTTTGATCTGAAATCAGAAATCAAATGTCATAGAGTAGTGGTTCGCTTGCTTAATTTTTTTACAAAGAAGATGTATCAAATCTGAAGAATGCCAAGTAAGTGCTGTCACTATATGTACACTTTTTTAAAGCTAATATTAGCTATTAAATTCTTCAAAATCTAACTAAAAGTTTTATTACACACTTTCTAAAGTACCATAAGTCGATGCGAATCAATAGAAAAGGTAGGTGCACTGCATGTATAGTCATTCTGATTTGTGTAGCTATCAGCTAACAGCACTGTATGTTTTAGCCGTGTTTATAAACTATTCTGAGGATGGTACGGCCATGAACCACGGGCTGGGCTTACTCCGCCAATAGACTGGCTATTCCCCAGCTGCGGTGACATCAGCTTTTGTTTGCCGTCGGCAAGTTCGATTCGAAACGAAATCCAATCTGTTTGGCTCACCTGTAGTTTGATTATTTATTGTTGATATCCGTGTTTCTGTTTTGCTTTAGGTTTGTGCTTTTGCTAGACTGGGACTCTTCGATTCCGATATATCCAAACAAAAGATGATATTTTGGCCCTTGGCTTTTTATATTTTCATCCAACTTTTCGGAGTGCGGCCATGTGCCAGGCACTATCACACAAATACACACACTCTGACACTCTTTCACACAGTTATAATACGAGTATTAACACATATGTATGCTTGCACCATCAGGGGGCGCCACTCACACTCAGTGCCGACTGCCACTCACTTGTGCAGCAGGGCCACACATCTTTCATACGCACTGTGGCTGCCCAACACTGTCCAACACGTGTTGCGAATTATTTTCCCTTCTCGCGGAACTCAACTCTTTCGGGCCCCGATGACTCGGACTCGGACTCGGACTAATTGCCGTGCCCGACTATCAGCGACACTGAAATAGTGCCAGCAAAAAGATGGCCGCCAGCAGATTGATTAGATTAATTTATCTTTATTTTTATTTTAATTTTTTTGTCGTTTCGTGTGCGTTAATTTGTTGCATTTAATTTCATTTAGCAATGCATTCATTGAACATTAGATTTGAATATTTGTGCGCGAAAGTCCGCCGGATCCGCATTCGGATGGAAGTTGAGCGAGCGACGTGGTCGTGTACGCTTACGAAGAACGTGTTGCAGCGGCGCGACCGAACGAACCGCAGCGAAGCAGCGCAAGAGAAAAACTGAAGGCAGAAATTGGAAACATTGCAATCTGGTTGGTGCCGCCGACATTGGTGTTGGTGTGCGCGAGCGAGACGGGAAATGTACATATCTGTATTGTTCGCTTCACGGGGGTGAACGCACACAAAAGCAGAGAGAGAGAGAGCGATTAGCCTACACTGGCGGCCAGGAATAGTGATATATGTATGTACATATGTATGTATGTATGCAGATATGTTAGGCACAAAGCAACAGCTGATCAAGTATATTTTTTTCTATTTTAAAACACATGATTTTATAGAATATTGTTATTATTACGTTAATGGGATTTTATTTCAGTGTTGTGTTGTTTAATTTTTTGTCTGGTCGTGTTTCATCTGTTACATATAATAATTATAGAATTATTATTCTCTTATTAATTCTTGATGTTCCTGTTTCTACGCTCTATAAATAGTATCTACGTATGACTTTCTTGATTTCAAGAATACCATGCCCATTATTTGGGCCGCGACTGTGCTGTGGGCGAATGCTCTCATGCTCTCTCTCACGCTCTCCTTGTAGCACAGAGATCGGCGACAGTTTGAGAGCCACTGCTCTGTGCAAACGAGAGAGCAGCTAAACAGGTTGTGGCTGTAAGAACGCCCCTTCCAGGTTACCTGTTCCCGCACTCACACACACACACACACACACACACACAGATACTCACGCACACAGCCACACTGGAGCTGCAACAAATTTGTGATTGGTCGGCGCTAGCGACATGCGCAATGGGCGCCATATTGAAAAGTGGGCAACATGTAGCTGTAATTGCATTGGCAACTCCTCCGCAGAACACACGCCCGCTCGGTTGGAAGATGCTTCCTATAGAATATGTATATACATATGTACATATATACAGAAAATATAGCTATGATATGTACTGTACTGTATATGCATTATGCTCAGTACCTGGTGGGGGGGAGTCAGTTCTGCATTCCATTTTTAATTATGTGCCGCATTTGTATCTCATATCAGTGCATCTTTGCTTGGTCTGGTTTCCGTTTGCACTGCCGTAATTACAAGTAGGTGTACTGCACGGCTCGGGACTTGCCAGGAGGCGTGTGGGGGCGTGCTTGTTTGCACGGCCTGCGGCTTCTTCGGTTTCACCTGAGCTGAATGCAATTTTCGGATGGAAATTCCATTTTTGTTTGGATTGCAGCTGCATTAAGCTCCTGTTGCTATTGCTTTCGATTTGAATACAGCCCTCAAACCCTACCTAAATATATTTCCAGTCTTCCAAATTAAGCAAATGATTTTGTTTTATTCAGCCTGTATGTACACCCTGTAATGTACACTCTGTAATTTCATGTATTTCTGACTTCTCCAGCCTGGGGTTTTCTTAATTGTTCTTCGATTCGTATAGTCAAAAAAATATACATATACATACATATGTACATACATACATACTATATTAGATATTATATTCATACAAGTTTATGATACTTTAAGAAATAGTTTACTCCTATTAAAAAAAATCCGTTGCAGTAGACTGCAAAATTTAATCTATCAAGGTAACCCTCTTCCTCAGGCAATTCATTAATGATGACATTTCATCATCTTTATTTTGTATTTTTTTGTAGAGTTTTATTTTTTTTAAACAACAAAATTTGTAAGCAGTTAATTTTTTAAAATTTTAGTATTTTATTTTGTATATTAATTATTTTTTTAAATTAATCCTTTTATTTTTCTATATTTATATATGTATGTTTATATACACATGTATGTATGTATATGTATGTATACATATATGTTATATGTATATTATCAACTATATGTATATATGCAAATATATAATAATTTAATAAATAATTATATGTACATATGTATATATAAAATATAGAACTATTAAATAAATTATTAAAAATTACCTTTTTACATTATATGTACATAGCTATTTTTGGATAGCGTAATTTTTTATTTACATTTTTAGATATATAATTAAAAACAAATATTTCCCGAAATCAAATTTTTTTCAACAGTTCTTCAATAATTTGACCAAACAGCGGATTCAGTAAAATTATAAAAATTCCACAAAACTAAATGTTTTCCAACAGGTTATTTTGTTTCCTGCATAATAATAAATTCATTATAATTCAGATTTGTTTAAATTAGAAATGAATTAATTTTTAGAGAGAATGAGAAGCGCTGGGCAGGCGTTGCGTAGCCACTGAAATTTAAACTGTTCCTTCTGTCCATAAGAATGATCCCACATGATTCAGATTTGGCAATCTGTTAGATACGGTCATTTTCCATGATTCGGTGCTTTTGGTTTTCTTTTATCTTAAAAATTGTGGATTCCAAAGATTTTCGTCCTTTGTGGGGGCGGAAGGGGGCGTGGCAAATCTTTGAAATAAACTCGTGCTGGTTTGACATCCCAGGAGTTTGGATGGAAAGTTTGGTTGCTCTAGGTCTTATAGTCTCTGAGAACTAGGCGTCAAAAAATACGAATAGGCAAAACAGACAGGGTCGCGTGCGAGCGAGAGGGAACAATGACTTTCGAAATGGTTTTCTTCATTGTGGCTATAATAATGTTCCGATCTGATCCAGATTCAACACTCTGATAGAAATGGTCATTCTCTATGATTCAGCGTTTTTAGTTTTCTCGTATCTTCAAAATTGTGTACGCCACTGACGTTCGTCCTTTGTGGGGGCGGAAGGGGGCGGGCCGAAATTTTGCAACACATTTGGAGTAGTGTGATCACCCAGGAGACTGAATACAAAATTTGGTTGCTCTAGCTTTCATTGTCTCTGAGATATAGGCGCAAATGAAGACAGACAGACGGACGGACGGACGGACGGACAGACGGACAGACGGACGGACGGACAGACAGACATGGCTATATCGACGCGGCTATTGATGCTGATCAAGAATATATACACTTTATGGGGTCGGAAACGCTTCCTTCTGGGCGTTACACACAACCGTTATCACCACAAATCTAATATTGTTTATTGTTTATTTTTGTTTAAAGTTTAACAATGTACAGTTAAACTGTAGGGGTAAAATTACATATCGACTAATTGAACTAAAGGGCCAAAGCCAATACTCAGACCCGGTGGGGCTAATTATCGGCTCAGTAGCCGTTTAAGTAGTTTTAAGTAGTTTTAAGTAGTTTTAACCAGTCTAGTCTAGTTTGCATACAAAACACCAGTCATATTGGCACCATTTCCTACATAACCAAATCGTATTGCATGATGCCAGCAGAGAAGCTCTCCGTTTATTATTTTTACTTTATTTGATATACATTTGGCAATAACAATTTGAACTCAGGTGCCTTTATTTGTTTTTTTAGTCAATTAAGTCTTGTTATCTTATGCATAAATGAAAACGGAACAGAAACTGAAACAGAAACAGAGATGGAAACAGAATAATGCATAATAATTGCAAAAATCTGCATACAACAAATGAAACCATAGCAACATGTAAATTTAATTAACTTTTTACCGCATATGCAGCAGACAGCCATATGTTTAAATTTTAAACCTAAATCTGTAAATAGTCTAAAAAAAACACACACACGAGAGACAAATGGAACATGAAATGTGTAAATTTTAATTTTCACTAGCAAGGGCGGCAAATTCAAGCTAGATCAAGTCTAAATGTTATACATATTATAGTCGTTTATTTGTAATTGACCTATTTTTGATGCCAGAAAATGCATTGTTAACCCCGATTTATTGTTGAGCTTTATTGTCAGATCCACCGACTCGGGTATCAACGGCCTGATGCTTTGAATGATACACCGGCACACATACATACTTTCGATTTCGATTGTGCACAATCAGCCGGGCCGGCACACATACATACTTTCGATTTCGATTGTGCACAATCAGCCGGGCCACAATCGACCATCGGACGGGCACACATACATACATATGATGGAAAAAATATATATTGTGGAAATTTAGCTTGTTCCTTCAAACCGTATTTGACAAGTATCCAAGAAAATGGGTATACTGAAAGTAATCTAATCTGATAGAAAATATATGAATTTACCGTATAAAATTATTTTTTTTGTGTTGAGAGTCTGAGTCAGCTGGTAATACTAAACCGAACAGCAAAATCGAGGAATATGACATTTTACTCGAAAGCCGGCTACAAAAATTATCGAAATTATTCTCCGGCTAGCCGGCTACAAAAATTATCGAAATTATTCTCCGGCTAGCCGGCTACAAAAATTATCAAGATCATATCGATATCAAGATCCCACCAACAGCCAAATTTAGGTTAGAGAAGAGCCGGTAGCTGAACAATTCCCAATTAGAGCTATTTAAATTAAATTAAGTTATTGATTAAGATAATTTTGACCATATTAGAACTAGTATCAAAGGAAAACAGATGGAAAAATTAGTTATAGTTACGGCAAAGGCTACGGAAAGATTCATAATCCGAGTAGTTAGAAAGACAGAGTTGGAGATGAAGAGGAAAGTAATGCCTAGTCGGGCGGAAAGGAACAGCAATACTAATAAGGTTGATGAGGTCAGTCGATTCGACCTCACCAGAGAGAAGCTTATGGAGGGAGCAAGGCAAGGACACCCTTACACCTCTATTGAACAAAAATCGATTATTTTGATTGAAGCAAAAATCAAATTGGATGAATTCTGAGTGATCAAGAAACCTCTCTTATATGTTAATAACCAGAATAAAGACTCTTACAAGGTAATTGACTGACTTTTCATGAGACTATGAGTATCCCCAATCCCAGCGCGTGCCCTGGATCTCTGCCACGACCACCCAAAATGAATGTATCAAATCGGGCAGAAGGGAAGAAATTTGATAGAAAGCTCTATAAAGCTGATGGACTGATGGGGCGCCAGGCTGCTGCTTCTAATCAAGATCGACTTTGGCCCACACATACACACACGTCCTGTAGGGGGAAATCGATCTCCCCCACTGGCAATTGCCGTATCGCTTGCAGCGTTGGATACATTTTTGGCGCCAGGCCCACAGCCACAAAATAACCAAAAATAAGTGTTAAAAATTAGAAAATCGTAAAATTTACATAATAACAGATCATATTTCAATGGAGAAGGACAGCCAGCAACAGCAACGAAAGCAGTTGGGAATGTCAAAAGAACCAGAAAACACATAAAGATGATCATAAAACAAAGTTGGATAGGTAGGAGTAGAAGTGGGAATGTATTGTATCTTCGATCCCACAAAATGTTAATGAAAAAAGTGTGATAAAAATCTTGTCGAACATGAATGAGAAAACGAGAGACAGAGACACACACACACACACACACAAACACAAACACACACGGGCAACAATCACCAGCACAATTCTTCGGCCAAAGACGACCCATTGGATGGGGGAAAGAGAGAAAGTCCCATCATCCCGTCGGAGCCCCCGGATACCTTCTGTCGCTGGTGTTAAGAATGAAGATAATTCTCCTAACGAGGCTGGCACACGCGCGCCTAAACTCTTCCCGGAGTCACCTGCTGTGCGGCCCTCGGGTCCATGCCATGTCCATGGGTAAACAATGGTCTGGTCTCTGCCACGCCACCAGGCGCCTCTGCCCGAACCGCATGCCATTGCCGCCTTGCCGCAGATGATTAGAAATGGTAAACAAACACATTCACATCGTGTAGAATGTTATGGTCCTCCATTTGGAAACGTGCGCACATTGTTAATCATCTGGAACTGGCCATAAAGCTGCCTTCATTGGCCATTATTAATTTAGTTAAAATTATTATTAATTTTGCGCCATAAATCTGTCTCTACAGGAACCGATCCGAACCCCTTTTTGTGGTCCGTGTGGGTAATTAGCTCTGAGTGCTTTAGGATTAGGCGTTCATTTGCTTGGTCAATCATAAATTAGTGACGACTGATTTTTATTAAGATTTCCATTCAATTCTGGCGGTTCAACTGCTGGGAAATTATGTTAATAAGCAACATCGAGCGGGTAATTAAATAAAACATGGTCTGGGAGACTTTCTACATCTACATACCCAATTATGAAGAGGTGCCATCGAACCGAAAGTCGTTCCTGTGTCGATCCATCCCACCGGAAATTTAAAAGTTCTGTTACGGGCACGGCACTCCTCTCCTCCTGAGCGGCCTACCAATAATTGGCCGCCAATTCAATTACCAACTTGCGTCATTCCCCGCTCCGCTCGCTGGAGTCCGTCCGTCCGTCCGCCCGTCCGCCCGTCCGTGAAGTGAATGTGCAATTGCCTTGTAATTTGCCACAATTATTCATATTAAAAATGAGTTAAGCGGTGCCCTGGGTGGCAAGTGGTGCAAGAAGTAAGTAATTTTCACGCGTAGGTAACATTAAACGATGTCGGTGCCTGGTCAACGGTCCCTCTCCTGGTCCTGGTCCTGGTCCCGAGGTGCGCGGATGGGGATGGGTAATAATCGCCGACACATAAATATTACAAGCATCTGACAACTGAAAATTATCTCCTTCACTCACGAGCCATTTAAATCAATTTTACACTTCGGATTTCACAGGCGGCCCACAAGGATACGGATACGATACGGGTCTCGTGGAGGACTCAGGAGAGAGGGGAATGGGGAGGCACTGGGGGGGAACTGGAACCTGAAAATTGAAATTTATTGAAAAAATGATGACAAACGAACAAAAATAAGCGAATGCGGCAGCTGCAAGGTGGTCCCGGGGGTGTGACGTGAGAAGCTGAAGCTGAAATTTAAGGCCAGCTCTTTTGAATATATGTATGTATATGTACACGTATGTATATGTGTTTTTTTATGGTCAAGATAGAGGCTGATTAGGGTTGTCAGGTGATACAATTCTGAGTTGCTAGGTAATGGTGCAATTCTCGAAATATTGTCTCAGATATTCTCTTCCAGAAAGAGATATCCTATCCCCACCATTCAGGGATCTCTTTGGTTAGGCTCGACTACCCTGGGCATGCCTCACATATTGTTGTGGTGTCATAAACGTTGCTTGCCAGCCCCATCTCTATCTCCATCCCCATACCCATCCTTTCCCCATTTGGCGAAAACGTTTAAACCAACAATTACGCGAGCATAAATCAACAGTCGAGTAGAGTGTCGAGGAGCCAGGCGGGCGGTCTGCTCCGGCTCCATTCTGGGTTCGGTTCGAGCGTTGCTTCTCGTCGCGTGCAGAGACCCATCGCTGCGCTGCTGACGATGAGAAGGTGCCTGCCTGGAATGTCCGACACCATCTGCTGTCACAGGCGGCAACGCCTTGGACTGGCCGAGTGGCCGAGCGGCTCATCTTCCCCTTTGGTTTCAAGTGTCAATAAATAATAGCGCGCCCAGCCCCCAAAGGCCTGCTGCCTGCTGCCTGCTGATGGTGGTGCGGAATTCGCTGATCTCGTTCTGATCGCTGCCCTCAGATTAGATTTTGATTCGCCATCTCCTCCTCCTCCTCCCCCTTCTCCTCCTGCCAGAGTTTGCTGTGGGGCCCGCCCAGTCCGGTTCGGTCTCTGCAAAGAATATTTAAATAATTTTCATATTAATTAAATAGTTAAAAACAATTTGCACTTGTCTTGGGGTACGATATCAACGCAGTGAGAGGTTGTCCAATTTACAGACATCCGCAAGGAGGTGGCAAGGATTAGCGAGTGGTAATGCCTCGACTTCAATTGGCAAGGAGATTTTAGGTGCCACCCGAAAGCCGTCTGGGGGGCCAATTTAATCATCGCTGACACTTATAAATAACCAATTTCCTCTCGCTACCAGAATTGGTGCCGAGCGGCGAAAGGAAACCCACACAACACACGACACGCAGCAGATTTCGTTTCGTTTCGTTTCGAATTGAAACCGTTGAATAAATCAATGCCACAAAGACACACAAAAATTGAATTGTGTGCAACGCTGGCGGCACTTGACCATTGCCCCGCCCCGGTCTCCACCCCGCCAATTGGGCCCCCGCTTTGGCCAAGACGAAGCGAAGCGTCTGCCAAAGGTGTTAATATTCAATTAAAATTCTAGGCACACAAGTCGAATGGCCAATAAATTAGCGGCCAACAAGCGCGGGATGCCAATTTCAATTTGTTTTCGTATCACTCGGAGTCGCAGAGGAGTCGGGGTCCCGAAAAGAAGCCAGAGAGGAGTCTGGGAGGTGTGATCCTGGTTGCTGGAGTATTTATTAAGCCGCGCAGGTGGCAAGAGGTTGCTTGGTTGGTTGCAGATTTGTTTGCCTTGGTGACCCTAGGAGCCAGAGGCAGACACTGAGCCTGAGCCCGAGCCCGAACCAAAGCAAGAGCATCCAATGAAGAGCTTTCGCCTGTGTCCTGGGTGTGTGGGAAAGCCTTCTTCTATACAAGCTAATCAGATCGGAAATGGAGACCCCTGCACTGGCCGAGGTATCCATATCGACCCATCGTCTGAATCATTGGCTATCCCATCCCCCAGACCGACCCGAGCCTCGTGTTTCGCTCTGCATGGGATCTTGTAATCGATGTTGTACTTGGACATTTCTGCTTACACCAATGCTCGACATGATATCGCTTTAATGGATCCACAGACGACCGGATAGACTCCGCGACAGCAGCAGCGGCAGCAGGAGGAGGAGGAGGAGGAGTGCAAGCACATCCAAGACGAAGACTTGTAGCTACAACAGCGAGATATTTATCGCCCCAGATTGCTGAGATGCTGAGATGGTGGGGTCGAATGCGCGCTCATTTGTTGTGATTGCTCGCTGGCAGTCCTTCCCTCCCCTTCCCCCCGTTCCAAAAGGTGTCCACTGCATGCGGTCCGGGAATCAAATCGATTGGGTTATATTGATATATGATCACTGATTGAACTTTAGCCACAATTAGATGCGATTGTTTCCGATCTATTTGGGGGAAGCTTCAGAGGCTTCAATGAAATTAACATTCTCATTATTTATGTACAAGTCTCGTTGCGGCGACGCGTGTGGGTGCCCCGGATAGCTGCCATGAGGGGGAGTGGAGTTCCATTAGAGACATTAAAATAATTTCAAAAGACATAAATTTTGAATTATGGCCACACAACGTGGACACGGATCGTGTGCATGTGGTCCGTGGTCTGTGGTCCGGGCACGATGTTGGCAAAAATATTTTAAATCAATTTTGCTGCCTGCCTCTAGTCTAGTCCTCAGATGTGCAGTGACGGAGGGAAGGGAAGGGAGGGGGGACCATGGGGTGTGGTGCTGTGTGCCAAGTGTTTTCACTATAATTACAGACAATTTCTAACATTCACCGTCGTGCCTCCTTCTCCGTGCTCCCACCACACTCTTCCGCCTGGTGAGATGGCCATTTAAATTGATTTATGACCGCCTGATCGAGCGCATTTGTCCAGGGGGATAGGCGGGGGCCTGCACATGCATCACAGTCTCCTTTTGCGCCCAGTTGATGCTAATTAAATTTGCATAAATGGGCGCACTCATTTGCCATCAGTGGGCGTGGCACAATGGACAGCTGCCACTTCCCATTGTTGCAATGGGAAGCAACAGCAACAGCATCAGATCAGGTAGCCGGCAGGCACAGGATTCTTAATTGTTGATTGTTGAGAACCCTCGTCAGAAGACGAAGACATGGCCCAATTTCAGACAAGGCCAAAGGGTCAAGGGGTCAGTATGTAGTATGTGGTTCGGTAGTTCCGGAAAACAATGCAATCCTAAATTGATTCAAGATCGCCCAAGGCATTTGTCAGCGATCTTCGTGTACTTTTGATTGCCTCGGAGATGCCTGGCCTGGGAATTTTGTAACTTAATCAGCATGACATTGTCCTCTGGCAACTATAACTATTGCGTTTTGACTTTGTTAAGTCTTCTCCCTGATCCGGACCAGACCCATCCGGATGATAATAATTAGGCAATTGATTTAAAGCCTTAAGACATACCTCAAGTAGAGGGTCACAAAGTGACAGCTCTATGATCTTCATAATCGACGTGGAATGGTTAGTAGTCGCTTATCCTAGAGGCAGCTGGACAATACCTGTACTCAGAATACCCTCTGGAAGGGTAACAATAATCGAATCGGAAATAACTTCAGTTAGAAATTTGCATTGATGAAGCGAAAGTGTCGACAGGCAGGTCAAAGGGTGAGACAAAGAGAGAGGGACGGTGAAATAGCGACAGCGGAATGAAATGTAGAAAGGAAGGAAGTGCCATAAAAATGCAATTTTAGATTCCATCAACTGATAAGAAAAGTTTTTAAATTAGCAACCAAAACGGAATAGGAATACAATACATTGAATGTGTGTGTGTGTGTGTGTGTGTGAATACTGCAAATGGAAACTGTAAAGTGAGCAACAGCCAGCAGAAATACGAAATGTTTGATTAGAAAAAACCTACAAACAAGGACACCACACCAGCGGAACCGGTACGGGGAATGTGGAGCGCCAGAACCAGCACCGTTCTCTGAACGGAAAGGCATTGTCGGCCTACAAATTACCTGCGTCACGCCAAAATACCGTTAGAAAGTTTCTGCATTTTGCACTTTGGCCTGGCTGGTAGACCACCCACCCACCTGCCTGGCCCTGGCCCATACTCCATCCTCCGACCATTTACCTGCCACCAGGCGAAACAATGCCGGAGGGGAAGGGGAAGGCACAAAAAACGCATACCATCACACGATACAGTACTGTACTGTACTGTAGTACCTAAGGAGAGCAAAAGTATCAGTTTCAGATGGTTTATCAAATGCAAGCCATCGAAAGTGGCACAGATTATGAAAATAATCAAAAAGGATGCGATGACAAGGGAAGGGGAAGGGAAGGGAAATGCAGGGGGGCCAAGTGAAATGTAAATGGGAATAAGAATACGAATGAGAATGGAAATGAAAACAGAAATGCATTGTAGCGCATACTTTCGGCATCGCCGGAATCTTAAAGAGCACATCTAGACGGGCAGACGGGCTGACGGGCAGGGCAGAGACAACGCTCAAGTAATTAACGCCCCGATAATGGAATGCGGAGCAAGCTGACAGCCGCATCCTTCTCGAGGCTCAGTACCAGGCACAACACAGGACCAAACAGTAGCCGCGGCGACGGCGCCTCGAGGATTTGCGCAAATGTTAATGATGATCTTCCAAGGGATGATGCTCCTCTCCTGTCTGTGTGTGTTGGCTGTGCTACTGTTGCTGGTTTATTGTTGTTTTCCTGCTCTGGAACCGATCTGATCTGGTGTTCATCCTGAAGGCGGCTCCTTGTTTGCTTTTGTTTTGTTTCGATAATCGCTGATGCGATTTTAATTAAAGCTAGTTGTTTGTCATAGAGACCTTTCATGCAGACATTAAATGTTGGCCAAGACTGTGAACAGTCTGGTCACAAATAACGGAGACCGGATTCATTTGACTTCGAATTTTTGTAGATCTTCCTGTGCTTTCACCTTAACATTTCAGCTTCACATTAAATTAAATAACATACCATTAACAGTGCATTAACATTAACATTGAATTAACAGTGCATTAACATTAACATATCATTAACATTACATTAACATTAACATCAATTTTATCCCAGTCCATCCCAAAAAAATACATTTTCAATTTCCTTGAAAATCTAAAAGTTGTTTACATAGCCATAGCTAGCTATGTATCTATTGTGTATGTGTATTCTATGTGTAGTATGTGTAAAATGCTGTAGGTGGCGTATTGGCGTATTGGTGTTTTGCAACAAGTTGGCAGTCATTTAGTTGGTTTCAAGGCCCAATTAGATTAATGAAAACTTTTTTACCGTAAAATGTTGCGTTGAATGTTTCGCAACTTTTTGAAAGTATCCAGCTGCAAGACGCTACCAGCTTGGTTCAATAGATGGCGCAATATATGTTGAAAGTAAGAAATGTTGCTGGAAAACTGTAATGTGGCCAAACAGAAATTTGAAAAAATTTTGCCTGTAAAAAAATGGTCATTTTAACAGACGCTGTATCGTTTGAGACTAGTAGAGCTGGCTGCTATGACACAATGGTGGCTGCTATAAAACTGTTGTCGAATTCAAACAGAGGCTGCGAACGATAATTGCATTTATTTGTAAAATTGGTTTACAGCTTATATTGAGAAACATCAAATGCCACAATGTGCCGTATCGTATTCGTGTGTCGTGTCGTATTCAAATTCTCTTGATTCCAGGAACGGTATCAGTGATCGTTGATTACTAAATTTCTTGGAGCATTGCCTGACCACTATCCAGTCTTGCGCTGTACCAAAACCCTCCTCCATCCTTTAGGAAACCGCCAGTCCGGCACCTCATATAACTTCACCATGCCATCTTTACGTGCCATATATCCACCTTCCTTACCAACTGGTTTACCATTTATCCGAATGTTTTCCATAACGTGTCCCACATCCATGAAGGGCACGCTCTCCTCCATGCGACGCTTGCGCGCCACATGACTGCATGTCATCATCGGTGCAGCCGTGCACTGACTGCATGTGCAGCACCAGCTTGTCGAATCTTATCAAGGCATAGATGCACATTGTGCACTTGTTGACATCGATGTCCTCGCCGTGCACATCCCTCAGATGCATGAGATGGTAGCGCGGGTTCTGGGTGCAGTACCCGCAATGCTTGTCGCTTCGCTCACGTCCATTACGTCCATTTCTTAATGGTCCTGGGATTGATTGTTCGACGGTATACTCCGAAATTGCGAATTGGTGCCATTGTCATTATAGTCATGGGCATCTACGAGGGAGCCGGCTGTGGCGCTGTATCTGCTGGTCGCCATTTTGGATGGATCCGACTACAACAGCATATGATATGTGTCACCATGGGAGCTGGTGCCAAGGCCCCCGGGGGCAGCGTCAATCATGTTGGACATGTCGGTGTTGACAGGGCCACTAAAGGCTGCATTGCTATTACTAATGGCGTCGCTTATCTGCACCTCGTAGTGGTCCGTAGATTGTGGAGCACTCGATGGTGGATGCTTGCGCTCCACGTGGCAGCGCAGGTTGCCGGCCGACGAGAAGTTCATGCGGCAGTTGGAGACGCCGCTGCAGTAGGCCCGCTGCTGATGGGTCTGCCGATGCCGGTAGAGAATGGCCTTCGACTTGAACGTGCGATTGCAGATGGTGCAGATGGAGGTGTTGGTCTCGGCGGCGTGGGTCTTCATGTGCATGCGCAGCCTGTAATAACCCTTGAAGCTCATCAGGCAGATCTGGCACTCTGGCTGCTTCTTCCAGTTGACCGAATCCAGTTGGTGTGCGAGTGCACGTGGTTCTGCAGTCCCTTGAACTGCCGGATCAACGCGTATCAACGCCGCAAAAGAAAGGCGGAACCTTCGGGACGTTATTTCGTATATGCGAGAGCCCGCCATGTCGCGCGGTAACTTCAAAAATCTCACCAGCAACTTAGATTTGTTCCAGGACAATTTGTTGTTCCTTTTATTTTCAGTGCGAAAGACTGACGCAGTGGGCAGGAACGAATCGGTGAAAAGTTCTCGTTATTGCGGCCCAAACCCTCGACGGTTCGCTCTTCCAGTAGATCCTGTTCCACGTAGTAAGACAAAATACAAATTATTATAATTAATGTACTAATACGTTCTGAATAGGTCCCAAAGACGGAGGTGCTCGGTCTACGGGAATCCTACGGGAAGTTTATTCTAAAGTATGTATATGAATTCCAAAGCTACCAAGAAGATCTGGACAGTTTTAAACATAAGTATTCCCTCCTTCGACCGTCCCTCATACCGAGAGGGACGACCTGGATAATGCAGTCGCTGCCTCGCTGCCAATGGACGACCTGGAGAATGCAGTCGCTGCCTCGCTGCCAATGGACGACCTGGAGAATGCAGTCGCTGCCTCGCTGGCACCCCTACTACAAATGGACGACCAGACGGACGGAAATGCGGTCCACGTCGACAATACAGACCCCCCCGAAATAGAAATGGACGACCAGGCGGACGTCAATGCGGTCGACAAAGTTGAAGCATGGCTTGGGAGCACACATAAGAGCTTCGAATGTAGTTCGTATCAGTCGGACAAAGCTGTTAGTGTGCTCCACATACTATATGCAATCAAACCCAATGAACTTAAAAAATGTAAAAAGAGATTACTTAAAGAAATACTGTCCAAGAAGGACAAAAAAGCACTCCTCACGAATGAGGAGAGGAAATTTTTGAAGCATCAAGTCGGCAGATACTTGGTTCGAAATAATCTAACCTATTTGCCAAAAGATTTAAAAAAAATGATAGAAGAAGTCATTGAAGAATGGGTGTAATGTACACACTGCAGGACCAAGTCGAGGAGACCGTCTCTGAGAAGGTCGACAAAACCGTATGGCTGAACACAACATTTCACAGCTATGAATGTAGCTCGTACAACTCAAAAAAAAGGTTACTGTGCTCTCCGTGTTACATGGAGTTCAAAATAATAATAATAAGAGAAATGATAATAATCTTCAAATGATTGAAGAAATGATTGGATGGGGAGAACCCAAAGAAGAATGGGGGCCCAAAAGCAGACCGGATAACAAATCTCCGTGTAGTACTTTGTACTACACGTATAAAAGTTTTCGGTAGTAATGCATTTTTATTATTATTTTATATTATATTTACATTAATTATACAAATTTTTTTCAGAAAGACGAAGTCGCCCCCGTGGTAATTAATTGTAAATTTAATTTAGTGGTGCTTAGCTTAATCTATATATACATATATGTATGTAACTTAATCTTTTACTAACATTATTATTATTATACTGTTATTATTACTATGAATTATTTTTATTATTATTATTACTA
>JAWNKY010000200.1:0-32025 GCA_035041765.1 Drosophila algonquin | reverse complement strand
ATCTGTCCCAGAAAAATTGCAAACTTTGTAAGAGCGTCAGGATGGGATAACTGCTGATATGTTCGGGTCTCATGAGATGGCTAAAGGGGAACACCTCACGCGGTATTACAACGGGCCGAAACCGGCCTAAGTGTGACTGGCTCCTGTGGAGCTTGACAGCCGCCTTAACCTAACCTAACCTAACCTAAACAGTTTATTTGCCACTGCATCATTTTGGCTGTGCGCCACTGTATATGGAAAACGTTTCAAGATTGTTACTGACTGTAATTCCCTTACGCAAACACTCAACAAAATTGAACTCAACCCGCGTATTGCTAGATGGGCCTTACAGCTAAAAAATTATGATTACGAACTGAGCCATATAGAAGGTAGCAGAATGCAACACGTAGATGTGCTTAGTAGATGCACAAATATTCTCATAGTAGAAACAAACACATTTGAACACAACTTAGTTATCTGCCAAGCTAAGGATCAAATAATTAAAAAAATCAAGCAACAGTTAGAAGAAAATGGACACAAGCTTTTCGAAATGAGAAATGATGTCGTTTATAGAAAAACGAACGACGAAAGATTGTTATTTTATGTTCCAACAGAAATGGAAGACCACGTTCTGTATAAATATCATAACGAAATAGGACATATAGGTAGAGACAAAATGATAAATATAATAGTAAAAAGCTATTGTGTTCCAAACGTCAAAGAAAAATGTTCCGGTCATACCGAAAATTGCTTAAAATATGTCGCATTTTCGCCGAAATCAGGTAAAGAAGGATTACTACACACTATCCCAAAAGGAAATAAGACATTTGATATAATCCACATCGATCATTACGGTCCGGTGTATTTGGGAAGATCAAAGAAGCACATCTTAGTAGTGGTTGATGCTTTTACAAAGTTCGTACGTTTATACGCAACAAAAAACAACAAATACACATGAGGTCATCGTTTCATTAAAAGACTATTTTAGAGCATACAGCAAATCCAAATGCATCATTTCGGATTGAGGAAGTTGCTTCACATCAAACGAGTTCAACGAGTTCATGATAGAGACAGATATTAAGCACATCAAAATCGCAACAGGATCACCTCAAGCAAATGGTCAGGTGGAAAGAGTTAATAGAAGCCTCGGGCCAATGATAGCGAAATTAGTAGAACCAGAAAAGAGTATACATTGGGATACAGTGATAGACAAAGTGGAATATGCATTAAATAACACACAGCATAGGAGCACAAAAAACAAGAGCCTTGTAAGCTATTATTCGGCATTGAACATTAAAAAATTAATCCCAAAGAACAAGGGCCCTTATGTCATCGAAACGGTCTTAAAAAATGATAGGTTTTTGTTAAAAGATGTAGAAGGTTTTCAAGTCTCCCGTAAACCGTATCAAGGTGTTTGCAGTATACAAAACATACAACACTGGATAGGCAATAGAAATAAAGGGTAATACTTAAGAAAAAATGTATAATATATTTAACAGAAAAATTGTAAACCACAATATAATTCCCTCATCGTCAAATGGATCAGGTGGTACAGGAGAAATAAAATCCAGCCAATCCAACACAATGGTGGAATCGGTCCAAAACGACACCTGGCTGGTGTCGAACGGCATCTGTGGAAGGATGGCAGAGGAGAGTTGTTCCAGAAGGACCGCCCCGCACAGGTCGTGTCGGGGTAGGGAAACCGTCTTCACGGGAGCTACGCGGGTTTTAGCGGTCAGAAGGTTGGAAAAGGTACCATGGGACTGCTCTACTCGGATGTAGATCGCCGCCCCATAGGCGCGCAGGGACGCATCGCAGAATCCATGAAAAAATAAGAGAAAATAAGTAACAGAGAAAAAATAACTCGTCGGCACTAGCTTGCCATCATATCCCCAAGGTCTTCGCAATGCTGCTCTCTTCGAGCTCTAGGAAATCAGCTCGTAATCGGTGGTCGACTGGAATGTCGCGCAGAACGACCTTCTGGTTGGCGGTCCTTTCGGATGGGAAACCCTGCAGAGTTGAGGGCTTGTCGTAGATCTGTGATGGCGGAGATTGCCTGAGCCTGGGTGTGTGCACCAGCCAGTACGTACATATAATTGGCCAGAATGTCACTATCCAGTGGAAACTCGGAGCGCACATCTTGTGCGAGCTGTCTTAGGACCCGAATGGCGAGGAACGGCGCGCAGTTGAATCCGAAAGTGACCGAGTTGAGCTCATAGTCACACACATCTCCGGTAGGATCGCAGAAGAGGATGCGCTGATAAGGAGCATGTTGGGGCGCCACCAGAATCTGGCGATACATCTTATTGATGTCGGAATTAAAAACGTATCGGAAAACGCGCCACTTTAAGAGTCAGATCTTAGTCAGATCCGATTGGAGAACGGGTCCCGGATGTAGGACGTCGTTGAGGCTTTTGCCGTTTGAGGACGGACTGGAGGCGTTAAACACAACGCAAAGCTTGTCTGCTGAAACAGCTTCTCACACGCTGCGTCGGACTCTTTAACCAGTTTAACTGGGAAATCCTCCACCTCCCAAACCTCCTAACCTCACTTCTTCGTTGAGGGAGTTCCAGTGGCGAAAGATGAGATGACCTTGGCGCCAAAGGAGTTCAGTCGGTTGGATGGAGGTTCCCGTCTGGTTGCCTTAACCGCCAGCGGTGGAAATACATGGGGCCTTACATCTTCGATTGCCTCTAGAGTTCTATACCGCTCCAGTAGGAACGTATATAGTTCCTTCCAAGTCGGAATATCCACCTTACTTTAAAGGGATTGTTCCCACAGGGATAGTGTGATCATTGGAAGATTGGAGGAACACATGAATACGAGGAGACAATCACGATTCTCAGTGGAGATATTGGATAGTTCCAGAGCCGATAGGCACCCTTGGATGGTGCTCTGTAAATCCTTTAATGCTGTCCCCGACTCATGAGAGATGGGTTGCACATTAAAGAGGATTCGGAGTTGGCTGTTGACGAGTGCTTGCCATGCTGCCCTTATGCCCTTATTACTCACATTATAATATCTTTGTACTTGATTCAATATTATACAGTTTAATATCATTAAGGATTGTAAAACAAATCTATACTTGTGTCCAATTAAATATTACCGGCGCCCAACGCGATCGGACCAAGCCCGAGAAAATGGGGGGGGGGGGAATGTTCAGGGCAGCCGCAAACTTCCGTAGCACACTGTGGAGAGCGCTCTGGAGAGCGCTCCGCGCCCGACTCGCTCTCGTACGCTCTTGCACATGGAAGAGCCGCCCGGCGCTCGGGCGGCCACTAGCTTGAGCGGGAGTTTAGTTCTCGCTCCCACCGTCCACGTACCCACGGTTCCTTATCTTTTCTTCATCCATACGTACATACACACTTCGAATTGTTATCTTACTTACGATAATTATCATCATCCGAGAAACATTCCTAAAATATAAGCAACTTGAAGTACATCCAACTGTTCAGTGATTGTGATCCGCCCCCTACAAACAATCCCCATTACGTATACTCTACATTTCTTCAAAGCCTGTATTATAGAAAGGACCTCTAACTCATTTGAATGATATTTCTCTTCTGTTGGGGTAGTCTTCCTGCTCATATGCTCTATTGGGTGAAACTGTTGATCCTCCGAGCTTCTTTGTAACAAAATTGCCCCATAACCAAACTTACTAGCATCACAATGAATTTCAGTAGCACCTTTCGGCTTGAAAAGTCGCAAAACTGGTGGTTCGAACGCGGCCAATTCTTACACACCCATCTTAAAAAAAACCTCCTTCCTCAGTAGATTCGTAAGTAGCTTAGCGTCCGTGTCGAAACCTTTGACGAACCTACTTAAGCTCAAGCTCTTCTCTGCCGATTACTCTCTACTCTACTACTACTCGATATATCTACTCGATAACTCTTATTAGTGGTACTCTCACTTATTCCCTTCCTACATACCTTACAAGCTAATGGTGGAAATATGACGTTGTCACTGTCATCCTTACTTTAAAATATCAAAAACTGTTGGCAATAGCCTAAATACGTTTCAAATACTTCCCAGACTCAAGTTTCAAAAAATTTTCAACTTTTTGGTTTTTCATAATTATGTAGGAGAATGTCTAGTTTTAATTATTGGATAAATATAACTTGAAGTATTGAAGCACGAATATAGACGGATAGAGTTATAGTTTTGGTGACATGGTGACATACTTAAAGGAGGGTAGGGTGAGAGTATAAGGGATTTCCAACACACAACTATTGGAAATCATGGTATGGTGGGTGCAGAATCGCGTGGGTCGACTCCCATCTCAAGACCCCACGCCTGCAATCTTTTGGAACCACCCGACAAGAGCTCCTGGTATATTTTTGTACCCCATCGGTCCGATAGTGCCTTTTGTTTTGTGTGTGTGCGTGATGCATAGGCGTTTTATTGTTTTCGGAGTTAGCTCCCGTAAATTGTATGTAGTAAGGAGATGAGACGCAGTCCAACGAACCCCCCTAAGTTACCGAATGAGCACGGAACCATAGGATCCCCACTGACCGTGGCCTCGATATTCCATCTCGCCACTCCTCAACTTTTTTTAGTTGCCCTACATGCTACACCTACCACAACATTACTTCTATGTATTATCTCATTATGTTATTGTGCAACGTAAGCAAATCAATGCTAACGAATTGAATAAAACCAAAACTACTAAATATCCATAAAGAAGACGCATCTTTGGACGGATAAGGCCAGGTGTTGCTACGAATTTGGAGATACATGTGCATATGTATATATCAAGTGAAATTATTCAAAGCATTTCAAAAGCTATGAATATGCAATACGGGATACATGGAACACGTTTCATGGCGCTAGCCGACAGCCTGGACAGCAAGACTCAGGCCCGAATCTACAGACGCAAAAATGTGTATTAATTTCTATGTTCACGTGGCACTCACATGACGACACGACACGAAAATGATGATGACGGCTGCTGCAGCGGCGGCGGCTGCTGCTAGCTCCGGTTCCATTGGGAGCATTTACTGTGGCATTTACTTTACTTTGCTTGAGCTACGTGTGGGGTACACATGGCCGTGGACCAGCAAAACCCCAACCCCACCCACGGAACCAAACACTGCCCTCAGTTTCATCAGAAATCATAATATTTGACAAATAACGTCTGGATGCCCCGCCATTTTGGGGACTACTGTCTAATTTATTTAATTTTTATTGCTCGATTTTGTTTCATTTAAGGGAACCAGAGAGCTGCTTATGTGTGCAACTATTTGATCTTATTTCACGAAAAGCTTTGTATACCCGGTACTCGAAGAGTATAGGGGTATATTAGTGTAATGCTCCTTTTTAAGGCTGAGGTAAGCTCAGTCTTCCCAGGATCCTACTACAAGAAATTTGTAGATTGCAGGAACCTCTACTGGAAACGGGGGTCGGCCCTAGCTAGACTAGAGACAAGAGTGGAGGAGAATGAGGCGTAATTGTCCCAGTAAGATTTGGACTGAGAGGATAATAGGATAATGAGGATTGTTTGTAGGGGGGGCGGATCACCAGATAAACCCAACGCTTCGTTTTCCTTCACTATTTATTAAGTCTAGCTCATGGTGAAATTAATTAATTTCACCATGGTCTAGTTTATTCGAGTAGATTTATGTTGGTATATGTATGTATTTATGTATATCGTAGTTAAATCGAGAGTATGCATGAACCGAAATCGTTGTAAACGGGGGTGGAAGCGCGACTGAGAACTCCCGCTCCAGCTAGTGGCCGCCAGAGCGCCGGGCGGCTCTCCTGAGTGATGTGTGCAAGAGCGTGCGAGAGCGAGTCCGAGGCGTTGTCACACTCGTGGGACCTTACAGGAGATCAAGAGTAAATTAAGAATTGAAGTGGGCCCGTACCGCGGTATTCTTGACTGCAAATTAATGTATAAATTCCCGCCCGAAAAATAGATTTACTCAGTGGGTTCTCTTTGGATTAGTTGACACTTTATTGAATTTCTGTATGTTTATTGGCTTAAGCGTACGATATATGGTATATGATAACTAGGTGTAATTTGCTGCGCAGAGCAACGTCTATCTTGCGGCCGGGTTCCGAGTAAGGATCTTGCACTTCTTTCGCTTGAACGCTCGACACCTAGAATGCGCGGATCAAGATAGCTAGCTTAACACTATGGGTGGGGGGATATGTGCTGACGCTGCATCGATGGTCAATTTCTTTTGTCGAAAAGAAAACCATCGCATCGAACCTTAGTGGGAGGGGAAAGTGTTGGGTTATAATTGAGGATAGGTGGGGGAGCTTTGGAGGGGTGTAGGAGGGATAGTCACGTGGCCAAAAGGCGCGCGTGTGGCGGAAGAAAAGTGGATGGTTTGAACAGTATTCGTGTATTGTATGGTAAAGAAGACATGTCTTATATTTATACAAATAAAATTCTTAAATTAGGATGACTTATATCTTATCCATTGCCGGTGCGGCGTTTGATTTGTGGTGATAACGGATGTGTGTAAGGCCCAGAAGGAAGCGTTCTTGATCAGCATCAATAGCCGAGTCGATATAGCCATGTCCCTCTGCCCGATCGTCTGTCCTTCTGTCCGTCTTCAATTGCGCCTAGATCTCAGAGACTATAAAAGCTAGAGCAACCAAGTTTTGTATCCAGTCTTCTATGTGATCACACTACTCCAAATGTGCTGCAAAATTTCGGCCCTCCCCTTTCCGCCCGCACATACGACGTTCACAATTTTGAAGATACGAGAAAACTAAAAACAGAGTGTTGAATCTGGATCAGATCGGATCATTATTATAGCTACAATGAAGAAAACCATTTCGAAAGTCATCGTTGCCTCTCGCTCTCTCTCACACGCGACCACATCTGCTTTGCCCATTCGTATTTTTTGACGCCTATTTCTCAGAGACTATAAGAGCTAGAGCAATCAAACTTTCTATCCAAACTCCTGTGATATCAAACCAGCACGAGTTTATTTCCTTCTCTCTCTCGCAAACATTTGTACGTCTTGAATATGTAGGTATACATGTACATACATTATGAAATGTAGAAGCAGATGTAAAAACAGATGTGAACAAATATGGAAACATGTATAAAAATTCAAAAAATGGTTTGACTTCATTTTTTTATGCCCGGTACTCGAAGAGTATAGGGGTATATTAGATTTGTGGTGATAAAGTATATATATTCTTGATCAGCATCAATAGCCGAGTCTAACCAAGTTAATACCTAAATATGCTGATTTATTTATTTGCGGGGTGTGAGTTTTCCATCCGATTTTTACCTTTTACACAGTGTTATTACTTTTGTTGGTTTTTAAAGTATTTGTTTTTAGAAAATTAACTTATAAATATTTCTATTACTAAGCAAATTATTGTAATATTCACTTAGTTTTTTTGTCAGTATCCTTCTTTAAAATAATTCAGCACAGTTTTGGTTTTATATTGCTTGATTGCATTTATATTTTAAGTTTTAATTCTTCGTTATTTTCACAGCCAGCCACGTCATTCAAGAGATCAAGAAGAAAGAGGAAGAGTGTAAGCAAGTGTGCCCGTGCACTAGGGGATGCCAGTGTGCCCATACATGAGGGATTATCGATTTCTTTAATGTTATTTTTGTGTTAATATAACATGAGTAATGTTATGTTATCCAACACGCCCCCTCAAAAATTACATTATAGTATATTTAAAAAAATTAAATATTTGATCTCATGTGACTGGTATGTATTCTGGGGAGTATTACAATATGATCCAGCATTTGCTGCTAGGATTGGGGAAACCCAGATAAAACCCAATCAGATCATTTAAACTGAATATACATGATTTCAATATCATCAGGCTGATAATATTATATAATAGTTTCGTAATAATCTAAATCTTATTGAAATTAATAATATTCTCTTTCATTTAACCTGATACATGTATATTTTTTTTGTTAAGTTCATCATATACTAGCTTCATAGTAATTAAAAAAATTAATTAAGGAACTTCAGTTAGTAAATCCGTGCGAAAGTTTATAAAATAGTTGCAAAGTATATTCATCTTTTTTGTTGACTTCAGTCTTCCTGGTGTAGTCCCATCTTGCTTCTCAATTCGATGAATCTCCCAGCAGGTAATGGTTTTGTAAATATATCAGCCAGCTGTTTTTCTATAGGAATATACTCAATGGATATAACGTTATTCTCTATCTGCTCTCTAGCAAAATGATATTTAATATCGATATGTTTTGACCTCTTATGGCATGAAGGATTGCTGGCTATACTAATACAACCCTGGTTATCTTCAAATATTTTTATTTGCTTATCAAGTTAGATGTTAACACTTTCTAGAAGAGACTTCAGCCATAATGATTCTCTTACAGCATCAAATAAAGCCATATATTCTGCTTCAGTGGATGAAGCTGCCACTGAATTCTGCCTCTTTATATTCCAACAAATAGCGTTTGAATTAAACATTTTAAAAATATAACCTGTTGTACTTTTTCTCTCATTCTCGTTTCCCCCAATCCGAGTCAACATAGCCAATAAAGATATGTTCATAATCTAAATTTTTTTAAATTCAGTTTCATATTAATATTTCCTTTAAGATACCTCAGAATTCATTTTAAACCTTGCCATAATTCAATATTATTTTTATTGGTATATCTACTTAAGATGTTTACAACTGAAGCTATATCAGGACGTGTACAAAGCATTATGTACATTAAACTACCGATTAAATTGCGACAGGGGGCATCATATATGTGTTCTGAATTCAACATTTCATAATTTATTTTGCTAGGAAGTGGAGTACTTACAGGTTTACATTCTTCCATTTTAAATTTACTTAAATTATTTTCTATGTAAACAGATTGACTCAAAGATATCTGTTCTTTACCTATTTCTATTTTCATTCCAATAAAATACCGTATTTCACCCAAGTCAGTCATTCTAAACATTTTCATAAGGTATTGTTTAAATCTGTTTAGGATATCTATGTCTGATGCCGCTATAACTAAATCGTCCACATATAACAATACATATAAATTTCTTTTTATATCGCCATTATCTTTAAAATATATACATCGATCAACAGGTGAATTCTTAAATCCACACTTTTTCAATGCTTGTTCAAATACTTCAAACCAGCATCTAGCTGCCTGTTTCAGCCCGTAAATCGCATTATTTAATTTACAAACACTTTGGCAAACAACTCCTTGAGGAACTTTCATATATATTTCCTCTTTCAGCGTACCATTAAGAATCGCAGTTTTAACATCCATGTGATGTACTTTAAAGTTATACTGGTTTGAAATAGATAATATAAACCGGAAACTAGAAATTCTTTCAACTGGCGCAAACGTTTCACCATAATCTATTTGGTACTTTTGTGTAAAACCACGTGCAACTAATCTTACCTTATATCTCACTAGATTTCCCATCTCATTCTGTTTTAGAGTAAATACCCATTTACTATTTACAATATTTTGGTTTTCAGGCCTTTTAACAATAGTCCATGTCTTATTTAATTCATGGGCAGACAATTCTACTTGAATAGCTTCTTCCCATAAGGACTTATCCTTTCTACTTTGTATTTCGTCAAATGAATTGTGGCCTTCATTAAAAATACTATGAGCATTCAATATATAATTATTTAGATTTGTTTCATCTTCGTTGTAGGATATATGTGGTTTATTTTTCAATCTATCGCTTCTTCTAGCGATTTCATTTGACATACTACTAGGCCTTACTCTCATTCAGGAATTCAGGTCTATAACATTCCATACTCTCATTCTGGAAATTTTCATTCTCATAATCCTTACTCTCATTCGGGATCTTTGGTTCACTACTTTCCATACTCTCATTCTGGAAGTTATTTTTATCATTCTCCTTACTTTCATTCAGGATTTTTGATTCATTCTGGAAATTATTTTTATCATCCTCCTTACTTTCATTCAGGAATTCAATATTCTTGTTATTATCCTTACTATCATTCGAGATTCCATTTTTACCAGCTCTAGATTTAATCATATTTGTTTCATCTATAACTACGTCTCTAGCAACAATGAATTTCTCATTTTCAATATCCCATAGTTTAAAGCCATTTGGTTCATATCCGACAATGATACTTTTAAGTGATTTTTCATCAAATTTTCGTTTTCTATTTTTATTGTGAAAATACACAGTTGAACCAAATATTTTTAAATATTTTAAAACCGGCTTTCTATTATGCCACATTTTGTATGGCGTGGTTGCTCGATCTCCAAGTGCCTTACTTGGAATCCGATTAATTATATATGTTGCCGTTAACACAGCTTCACCCAAAAAGGACTTTTCTAGTTTTGCACCACTGACCATGGCACGAGCCTTTTCAGTAATTGTTCAGATCATTCTTTCTGAAACTCCATTTAACTGTGGAGTATATGGTACGGTCAGATGGTAAATTATTCCTTTCTGAACACAGAACTCACGCATGCCACTAGATAAATACTCCCTACCATTGACAATGTATAGATTCACTACCTTTAGATTAAAGTGTGCTTCACTTTTGGCCACAAAATCTTTAAACATATTGAACACATCCGATTTGTGTTTAATAAGATACGTAACACAATAATGTGTATACTGATCCACAAAAATTACATAATAGTTTTTATCATCAATTGTTGTAGGTGTTATAGGACTACAGACATCAGAATGAACAACAAAAAGGGCTCTATTTATGTGTTATTAATTTTTATATTTATCAAATCGTAATCTGGCTTGTTTCCCATTTAAACAAGCTTCGCATATGTCGTCTGTAGGGTAAACAGTATCAAGTAGCCTATTATCATTAAATAAATTCTTTCTTTTTATTTCTATCCATTTTCCTTTACTAATATGGCCTAGCCTCTCATGCCATAATTTATATAAATTATTATTTGCATTGATTTTATACGCCTTAAATTCAATAATCGGCATGCTGTACGCACCTGAGGTTTCGGCAATAATGACATCACCTTTCTTCAATTGAACTCCATTTTTGTCGAATACAATTGTAACTCCAGCATCTTGCATCTTCTTAACAGAAAACAGGTTTTCAGCAACTTCTCCACAATATAAGACGTCCTCGAGCGTTATCTGATAATTATTTTCCAGACGTACGACTCCACGCTTAGTTGCAGAGATGTATTCTCCTTGTTTAGCGACATCAATTTTTATTGGAGTCTTCAATTCTATGGAGTCAGCAAACAGCGTCTCATCATTTATCAGGTGGTCAGTAGCACCCAAATCCAAAATAAAATTTACATTTTTGTTTTCTTGTTTACTTTTGTCACTCAAACTCTTGAGCATAAACGCGAAACCTGGCTTGGCTGTTGCAGTGGGAGCTTCTTTATTATTTTCTTAATTATTTACATTATTTATTTGTCTTTTATAACCATAGCAATCCTTTTTTATATGCCCTAGTTTTCCGCAATAATGACATTTTATATTATTTTGTTTGGTTTTATTATTATATGGTTTTCGGTTATTATTATTATAATTTGGCTTTTTAAATTTATATTTATTATTATTTATAAATTCGTTTTTATAATTTTTATTAAAAACCTCAGCATGCATCACCTTTTTACTTGTGTCATTACATACGTTCTTTATTTTTACCTCGTGATCTAGTAAACGGTTCTTACCAAAGGCTAAAGTTATATTTTCTTCTGACAAAGTCTCTATAGCTGTAATTACCCCATCATAAGATACTTTCAAAGTCAATAGCAAGTGAGAAATCTTATCCATTTCATCAATTTTAGCTCCGGATGCCATAAGTTCAGCTACTAGTTCATCAAAAATAACAAAGTGGTCCACTAGCGCCATCTCGCTCTTTAATTTGAACAACAACAACCGCTTGCGCACAGCTAACTGCGACGCCAGACTTTTTCGCTCATATACAGAATCCAACTTCACAAGAATTTGGGAAACGCAAGAAAGAGTCACTTAGATTATCAATCAATGCACTTTTAGCACACCTCTCTGCCTTTACCCAGCTTTCGTCACATTCCTTAGGTGTCTCATTATGAATAACTTTTAACACATCTAGTTCAGCAAGAAGTGCTCTCAATCTGTCCATTTTGTATATATATGTGTATGTGTATACACAAGACACGCTTCGACAATGTAAAATTATTATAAACTTATTTTCTTAAATAGAATGTAGCCTGGGCCCATAAGCTATTGTAATATTCACTTAGTTGTTTTGTCAGTATCCTTCTTTAAAATAATTTAGCACAGTTTTGGTTTTATATTGCTTAATTGCATTTATATTTTAAGTTTTAGTTCTTCGTTATTTTCACAGCGTCACTCAAGAGATCAAGAAGAAAGAGGAAGAGTGTAAGCAAGTGTGCCCGTGCACTAGGGGATGCCAGTGTGCCCATATATGAGGGATTATGGATTTCTTTAATGTTATTTTTGTGTTAATATAACATGAGTAATGTTATGTTATCCAACACAAATAAATCGCCAAATGACAAAAAAACTTAAAATGTTATCTGCTGAGCGGTCACTTGATATGATAGAATGGAATTCCAGACAATATAATTATTCTGGAAAGTTGAATGGAATAGAACCCAAGCCCAAACCCAATCATGACAAAAATGCTCAAACAAGAGAACTTTAGGGACCTTAAAAATTTATAGACTGTGCCCCGTTTTCAGATACTGAGTCAAATACATCTTTAATGTGTAAGAAATAACTGATCGTATTCGCAAAATTGTGCTCATTGGTATTGTAATTAATATTTAATTATTACAACTGCAAATTGAACCTTATTAAACTTTCAACTAGCTCAACTTTTATTATTTTCTTATCTTCAGTCACAAGATTTGTATACTCGGTATACGAAGAGTATAGGGGTATATTAGTTTTGTGGTGAAAGTGGATGTAACGCCCAGTACGAAGCGTTTCCGATCCCCTAAGGTGTGTATAATCTTGATCAGCATCAATAGAACCGTCCGATAGAACCTTTCCAATGTTCGACCCTATGAACCAAATTTTGTATCCAGACTTCAGTGATTTCACTCCAATTCAAAAATATTATAACAAATCCTTGTTAACCCTATATATTAGGATGGGTTTACTCACCGGTTTGTAGGCTCGTTGCAACAAATTTGTATTATCTTAGTTAACTTAGGTTATCTTACATTTATATATGTCTTCTGTGGTCCGACTCACTAGGCTGGACACCACGGCGGCTCCAAGCGTAGAAGCGCCGGCTTTGAAGACTGGGATCACTAATTATTGGCTCACGGCCCGAAACCGCCACTCAATCTGCTCCTGATGCGTTCGGTTTTAGTAAACTCTTCGGGTGCACCCTCACCGCCTTCCCAGTGACTCCCAAACGTAGCATCTTGGCTATTAGCTATGTACCCGAGTCCACCTTGCAATCCGCAGCTTCTTTTCTTCTTCTGTTTTACTCTCTCCCATGTAGTTTGGTACTTTTCGATAGCCTTGTTGTTCCGACGTAGGATGTTCCGAGTCTTTACCGCGAACCTCCTTTTATAGGAGCGTCTCTGCGCTGGCGTCGCCGGAGTTGCCTAGCAACAACGGTATATCTGGTGCCCATGGGGTCCTATATCCTCCCCAAGAGCCATCCCAGACCCGCTCTCCTCTCTTCGCTCGCCAGAAAGTCTTAGTGTGACATCCCCTTATCACCCTTGGCACTATTGCACGATGTTAGGCAGCAGCAAACGATATTATAAAAGTAAATATCGATTTTATCTGCGAATTTAAATGTAATATCTAGTTGCTTTTTTCTGTTTGAAATATATTTTTGTACTTTTTGTTATTTATTTATTTATTTAAAACACTGAAAACCATTTATATATTTAGTTGACTAAGCTTAATAATATAGCTGTACTTCTTTTTATCCAATGATCAGCTTTCTCGCTACCCGACTTCAAATCTACGGCTATAACAAAGGATCCAGATCGTATTGGATAATAATAGGCTGGACACTGGTAAATTCCCCTTGAGCGCTTTTTAAGGTTTTCAACTGGTTTAAAGTGTATTACGGGTAACGGGCTGATCAATTCCATGGGAAGTGGATCTTGCAGGCATTGATTCTTCCTGAGCCATCCAGCTCCCTCCAGAAACAAATTTCGTATATACACGCCACCTCCTTCACGAATTATACGAGCGGCTGCTGCATCTTCTTCAACAAATACATAAAACTCCCAAGACAATTCATCAATAGGCGTCTTGGTAGAACGAGCTGAAGTTTGCAATACTGCCGTAACAAATCCGGTAGGAAAAGTATATGCTGCTAGCCAAAAAAGAGTTGGTGATCGGAGGGTTTTTGCCCATGTGTTGAAGTGGGCTACACGAAGGGTTAAATCTCGTGCCCAAGCAGCTAATGGCTTCAGAGAATTGTAAGCTGTAAAAAAATGTTTTTTTATATTTTTAATTTATAGATTAAAGCTACTTTATTGTATGTTTTACCTTTTAACCATTGCAATGGAACGCGGCCGTCAGCAACCGCCATATATATGTCCTCCAAGTCAGAGCTCATAACTACCAGTCCCTGTATTCCCCTTCGTAAATCACGCAAATGTGTGCACATTTCTCGTAGAAGTTTATTGTAGCGTTCAATTTCCTGAAGTAATACTACCTCTAGGGGAGTTCGATTTATTCCAATTATCTTAGCAGTTTGTTCATAATTGATCTCATCAGGTGTACTCATCAATATTTCCTTAGCTAAATCAGAGACTTTGTCCTCTGCATTGTCACTACCTCCAGAACTTGCTGTTTGTACTTGCATTGAGAGGAGTGTCTCAAAAAGCATTCGCGTTTCACCTATAAGGGATGCTATATCTGCATTCGAATGCTGACCAAAAGCTTCAGGCTTATCAAAATTTGGAAACATTTGTATTTGGTCTAAGTACATCTGTACATCACCGTCATCAGGTATAAAATAATTTGTTAACTCGGAAAGTCTATTCATAATTAAATATTAATGTTTACTATATTATTGTGATGTTTGAGTTTTCTTACCGAAACTTTCGAATATTTAATGCTTGATCGCAGTAGTATTGATTAATATATGTAGTAAGTAGTCGCCGGTCCCAATCGTCGGTAACGTGTCCTCCGTAGTTAACCCCAGCTATTAGATTTTTTAATGCACCCCAAGGCGTCTCTTCATATTCATTTAAGTATAAGAGCAGTAATATTTCAGAGACTTCAAAGTCTGAGTCATTAAAACTATATATAACATTCCAACCAAGCTGTAAAAATTTTTTACGCTCGAGCAATATAGTATGGAAAAAGCATAATGCGAAAAGCAGTTTTTTATATTTACTGGGGTCATTGCATGTCTCCATATTAACTTCATTAACATTATTATATAAACGTTTCATATTTGCTTTTATTCCACGAGGCGGCTCAGTCGTCATTTTAATACTTGTTTGAAGAATTGATATAGGGAAGTCGGGATGAGGACTTGAGCTAAGCCAAAGACGAAATTTTTTGTGTAACTTCATAGATTGCATTGTAGATATCATTTTGTCAAGAGTAGGCATCCAACTTAAAGCTAAATGACAGTTTGCTAAGAATACCCAATTTCCATCTCTTATGCCATCCATAATAAGCTTTGTTGCAACGGGGGCTTGACCTTGACCCAAGCTGAGTGAATACATGCGCTGAGCCATTTTAACAGATTCTGATAATGTTATAAGTGATTGTGCAGGATCAACCCCTGCCGATAGTACAAATATAAGTGGTGTTTGAGAAATGGATTCTTCAAAAGTAGCTTTGAGATCGAGAACGGGCGGATCTACATAACGTGGTCCAAGCTTAGTAATAATAAATTGAGTCATACAGAACGAAATACGATCTGGTCGTAATGAGCGCACAACACATATCTTTTGAAAATCGCTGAGTTTATCATTCCACTCGCCAACAAGATCCTCCTGTTCTGGAATGGTCGTCGCGTACCAAGCTGTTGAATAAGCAATATCATGAAAAACTTGCAAGTCCGCCATGCTCCTCTTTTTGCAAAAAACATTAGGATTTTTCCAATTTTTGACGGATTTGAAATTTATGTGCCCCGGCTGTACTCATTAGAATTAAATGTATTAAATATAAAATTGTATTTTTTAGATCGCTGAATCATTTAAAACCGTTTTTAAATATTACAATTCTTACGAAGACCGGAGTACTCAATATTCGAACTGACAATCAATACTACATATTTTGATTTGCAATACTCGGAGCATGGCTTAAATTAAAAATGTTATAAACTACCATTCCAAGATTTAACATTCTGCTCGAAAGAATCTATTATGCCATGGAACCCAGATACTTTATCCAATTCTGTTATATTGTCCCAGTTTTGTTCATTAATCCACCCTATATTTATATAATTTAAGAACTTTAAGAAACATTTGTATTAACTTACGTATTACTCACATGGTGCCGGATTAGGAGCCTGCCCTTGTTAGTCTAAAACTATCCCACCTTTTAATATAAAATCGTACTCGTCTTCCATAAGTTTTCCAGCATTTGAAAGTATTTTTGCTGTCATATGTATTGAAAATAAAAGCTTATGTCTTTCGAAAAGTCCTCGGCATGTGTTACGGTACACCGAGTAAGTATGGTAGTCGTTTATATTCTGTATTCGCTCATGTACTAATTGGTTACGTGGACTTCGTTCAATAGAGTGCGTGAACAGTAATATGTAAGCTGCTAATGAAAAGACATACATTGGATCAATTTTTGACATGTCCATTAGCACAAAGAATAAAATAGCTGCACGTTCTGATGCAGGCTTATATTCTTGACGTGCTGCGTCAATTTCTACCTCAGTTACCTCAGCAATACTAAGAGATTCCTTAACAAGTACAGAAGTTTGCCGTGATTTCTGCAATGTTGAGAAGAGTTCATCATCATCTAATAATGAACCTCGGCTCTCATTAAGTAAACGAAGTATTTCGTTATCAAGATCAATTAAAGTTCGTTTATTACGTGCTATTGTTAAAACCAGTTCATCTTTTTGTTCTTCTAGTGCTGGTTTTTCCTTACGCACTATTATTCCTAAGAGTTGTGCTTCTAAGCCATCCTGTTTCAGAGCAAAGTTGACTATAGTGGTTTTAGACGAAGTTTCAGGAGGGTAGTGAGGATTTGCTATCTTCGTTGTTATATAAAACCGGAATTGATCGTTATAGGAAATGTACTTGTCGTTAAATTTTATTAATTTTTCACCACCCTGAATGGTGAAACTTCGACGAAGTATGGGATTAATGGCTTGGTCCAAATTTTCTCCGACATTTTGCAATAAAACTGGTAACCCTTCTTTAACAGCTCGTTCCAATTGCCGTATATAATCAGTCATACCAAAGTCTATAATTATAAGCTGATTTAGTTCCTCCATATTCTTAATCCAGTTATTTGCTTGCATCTGCGGATCAATAACAAGGGGCCAGCGACTTCCTTGTGATACTATTACACCATTTTCTGTACTTAAGTTATCAGCCGGCAGACCTTGTATATTCCATTCCCGAATGGAAACAGCATCACTAAGAAAAGTTGTTATTTTTAATTCTGATGTGGCAGGTATAGAAAGATCTTTAATTAACTGTGACCACTTGGATAACAAATCTTCGCGGTACTTAGTATCAAATGCTCCTAAATATGACATAAACGCTATAGATAACAAGCAGTCTCCGGGAAGTTTTTCAAATGCAAGATCTAATTGAGCAACCGTTTCAATCCAACGCTCTCGTTCTCCAGATAAAGATTCTACTAAGATAATAGCTCGTTCTATTTGTTTTCGCAGACGCTCTTCTTTCGCTCTTAATTCATTGAGAAGTTCAGTTTTTTCATTTAATTGCCTATACAGTTCTTCAATAACTGCTTGTAATTCTTCAAGTTTTTTTTTAGCTGCTGCTAACGCAGCTTGTTTTTCTTCAAGCGATCTTATAGCATTATCTAGTTTTTCTTGCTTAGGAGCCACAATTCGATATACTTTCCCATAGTTTTCTATAGCCATTATCCATAGCATCAAAGATTTACAAGCAACTGACACAACAGCTACCTTATCTGGTTCTAGTTCTGGATTTTTTGTATACATTGCAATTCGCTTAAGGGTTTTATCTGATATGTGGTCACGATCGAAGTTTTTTAAATCATTCAGAAATGTCGATTCACTTAACACTTTTTTAGCGTTTTCCCAAGTGGGCTCTTTCCCAAGTAGTATTAAAACTGCTTCCATTACTTTTTCAATTTTCATGGGGGGGCGCCCGTATGATTTAACTTCAGCAATATCTTTTTTATTAAGTGCATCCAATGCCTTTACAGCAGCGTCAATCATGGGCATTACCACTTCTAAGTCGGCACGTGCCGTGGCAGCCAAATCGAGACAAATTACTTCATCGCGTCTAATTATTACAGCTTCTGCATCCACTTTTTCCTTTTGCTCAGTTGCCTCGGCCTTTTGCACTTCAATCATAGCTATAAACTCTTCACATTCTTTAGCAAGTATTTTAACTTGTTCTGAACTAATTTTTAACTCCTCTGACATTATAGAAACTTTTTCCTGCGTTTCGGCAATTTTCGATAGGCCATTACGTAATCTATTGGCTGCAGTAGATACTTCCAATCGTTTTTTTTCAAGAAGTTCCTTGAAACCGCTAACAAGTTTTAAATAATTTGGTGATGTTACGTAATTATATCTCTTGACTTGCAATAACATTAGGTCTGACATATTTACTACACTTGAATGAATAATCGAAAATGCGAGTGCAATGTCTCGATGAAGTACAGTCTCCGTTGTAACGACTAGGCTATCGCGATGTTTTTCATCCTCTTTTCCTGGAACAAGAACGTTTAGCTTAAATCCGTGCATAAAATGCGAAGCTACTTCCAAAAGAGCTTCTTGTGGCCATAGTCTAAACCAATTTGGAGTTGTCGAGCTTAGCAATGCTGGATATTGCCTTATATAGCTTCTGAAATTTTCTCCAATAGGACTGAAGCAAAGTGCTATATGCATAAAATCGCGCACATTTAACATAAAAAACGAATACATTGATTCCGTTGTCATTACAATTCCGGCTTTTTTTGCTGGTCGTTCGAGCTCATTTTTTAGTTCCTCGAATTCATCGGACTTGAAAAGGTTTATTTCAGCAGTACTTAACATATTGTTTATTATTTCCAAAAACGAGACCTCAGCTATTTGCTCACTACTAAAAATAAAGATTGTGAGACGCTGCTTTATTCCTGTTAACTTATAAAGATTTTAAATCTTCACGTAAGTCACTTGTCTTATATTTTTTTGTGACCTCAATTTGAAAGATTCCCATTTCTAAAATGAATGCGGCTAGTTTTGCAAGTACTTGTCGGCCTGAGCCCCCTATACCCATGTTAAGAATATGTCCGCGCGGTTGGGATATCACTCTCAGTATCCGTACAATATGTTCAATAGCTTCTTTAAAAAAAACTAGGTTCATACGTGTCATCGCCGGAAAATTGTTGTACTCATTTAATTGAGTTTTCATATACGTTCGCAAGGAATCAATTTCAAGATCTTCATAGAAGCCTTGTGGGTGAACAAAGTCGCCAAAAAGTGGTGCTAGCTTCGAAGGGCAGAGGCTATGGAAAGTAACTTCAAAATGTTTTCCTAAAGTATCATTAATTGTATTCAGAAACCAAAGATAATCTGTATCGTCAACGAGACGATCGCAAAAAACTCGAAAACACTCGTGTATCCATAGACGCAAGAACAACGATTTCTTTGTTTGTAGTTCCTGTGCACTTCTTAAAAGGCCTTGAAATACCTTTGAAATATCTCGAAGATTAAATAGGTAATGCGACTTATTTGGTGTTGGCAACATTTTACCAATAACAGCTACATATAAATGAATGGTACATTGCGTGATCGGAAGCCACATCTCACGAACTTCATTTGAAAAGGTCTCCAGTTTCTGCCTAAGCATGGAACCGAAAATTCGGACGATTGTTTCCTGAGTAGGAGAAGTTAGATTTATTAAGACAAAGCGGCTTTGAGTACGACTTGAAATCATTTGTCTACCGCCACCCGGTGGACCCATAGCTGCCATCAACAGGGTGTTTTGGACATATATTTTTTGCTGTGTTTTGCGATTGAACCAATATTTATAATCAATCCATTGTCGTATAAGCTCTAATGGTGGCTGAGACCCATAAGTATCTTTGGCAGGCATATTGAAGTCATCCATAAAGCATATCATTCTTTTACCACCTATAGGTAAAAAATGTGTTTTGGTACGTTTTTCGGTTCGATTTTCTATTGATTCCTGTAGCCCAGCTGCAGTAGTCTGCGCAGACATGTTTACGGAGAGAACGCAAAACTTGTGTTTGTCACATGCGTCCATTACACTTACTGCAGTCGATGTTTTCCCCGTTCCAACATTTCCAACAAGCATTACAGGATAATCTTCAGATAAAAGTTTTGATACTACATACTCATAACGCATGGTATCACCAGTTGGAACAAGGATTTTATAAAATGGACATCTAAAAATATAATAATAATATAATTCAAACCAATTAGAACCATAAAAAACGACGGGGAACGTTGTGAACCGCGGCAAAGGCTGCGGCTCTACTTTATACCCGGTACTCAGTCAGTAAATACATTAATACATATACATATGAGCTTACGATTTATACAATTTATTATATGTTCGCAAAAGGAACGAACTGAATTTTGAGCAAAAAATAATATTTCAAAAATTGAAGTCAAACTTCTTTTGGAATATTTATACATGTTTCTAATTTTGTTTGCATATGCTTTTTACATATACTTCTACATTTCTACATGTATAACTACATATTTGAGACGTACAAGTGTTTGTGAGAGAGAGAGAGAGAGAGAGGGAATGAGTCAGCGCTTGGCAGGCGTTGCGTAGCCACTGAAATTTAATTTGTTTCTTCTGGCCATAATATTGATCCGACCTGATCCATATTCGGCAATCTGGTAGATATGGTTATTCTCTATGATTCTGCGTATTTAGTTTTCTTGTATCTTCAAAATTTTGTATGCCACAGAATTTCGTCCTTTGTGGGGGCCGAAGAGGGCGGCACAAAATTTTGAAATACACTTGATGTAGTGTGATAACACAGGAGACTGAGTACATAACTTTGTTACTCTAGCTTTAATAGTCTCTGAGATATAGGCGCTAATGAAGAACGACAGACGGACAGACAGACAGTCGGAACCACTTCCTTCTGGGCGTTACACACATACTTTATCACCACATATCTAATATACCCCTATACTCTTTGAGTACCGGGTATAAAAAATGCGTTTCATTTCTCATCACCTTTAGGGTTTTACAGTACTCACTCTTCATCATATCGCCAGTTATCAGAAAGTTTGCTATCCCAGGGCAAAAATGTTCGCATCTGTGGATCTACAAAGTAATCATATATGGTATCCTTTATTGGAAAGCAGCTTTCAATTTCTCGTATAAACCCATCAAGTCTTAGGCGGCCATCTTCATCTACGCTTGCACATATTGACCAAACTAAACTAAACATAAACCACAATTTAGTCATCTCCTCCAATAATTCTAAATGTTGTGGATGAATTCCATTCTGTTTTGTTGCAAAGCCCTCTAGCAGCTTACACAACGACATCACGCCGTTTAACTCATTTGTTTTAACAGGCTCTTTGCAACGTGCGCGCTTGTGCTCGAGCAGTTTTGGGATCATAAATTCAAAATGAATCTTCAGGAAATCCGCAAACTCCTTTACTTTTTGTCGCTGCAGCCACGAGTTAGCATAAGGTTTCCATCCCCAGTCGTTATAGTCATTATATACCATACCACACCGAGATACGGTAGCAGGCGAGGCTACAGCTAAATCACCGACTTCAAACAATAGAGATACCTGCGCAGGCATAGTTATACGTTCACTATTTACAAGAGTAAGTAGCTTATTATCATCCATTACTGAGTTCATATTTTCGATCCAGACTGCATCAACGGGTCCATCAAACAACAGCCATTTTTGCATTGGGTCTTCATCAGCGCAAATAATACGCATTATAGAACTGAGCACACCGTCGAGCCATTCACCGGTTGCCAAATTATACTCCCCATATAACTCTGCCATATTCAATGCTTTAGGATTTACGGGATGCACAGATACAGCCTCCCAGCCTTGGAATCGTTGTGCGTTCATTCGACAATATGTTCCTTGCAATATACGCCAGGTTACTGATTTTGCTGTACCTGTATCACCTATAATCATAACTGAATGTCGGGAATTTTTTGTTTCATATAGTTCTATGACTTTTTTTACTGCTATAGACATTGGCTGCAAGTTAGCATCCTTAAATTCTTCATGTATTGCAACATTAAATTCGCTGTAGTCTATTACCGGTAGTTCAACGCCAGGAAAAATATCAGACATGATTCCATTAAATAGTGGTAAGTCATTAGCGGTTAGTCGAGCTACATTCATGTCTTTCATAGCTAAGTAAACAATTTCTTCTTCATTTGTGTTTGGCAGCTGACGGCGTTTGCGACCTGCGTACCGTAAGAGAGCTACCATTGACCGAAGACCAAAGTCATAGTGATATTGCTTAGATAATTGCTGCTTAGCTAATTCGTATAAAGTAAAAACCTTTCGCGATAAGCTACGCGTATTGGTAAAACCGTCAGAAAATAGCAAATTCTCCGCAATAATAATATTATCTGGAACCATCATTGAAATAGGACGAAACATAGACTTTAAGTTATCTGGCAGTTCAGTTCTACCGGCATATCCTGGATTCATAGTAATAAAGAGTCCCACTGTATGTTTTAGCTTAATCATTTGACCTTCGAACAAAAATTCAATCGATTTAGCAGATAGTGCTGCCATAATAGACATTATTTGTTGTGCTACAACAGATAATACTTCAATATTGATACGATTAAACTCATCGAAGCACCCCCAGCAACCACTTTGTGCCAGGCCCGAGAAATTTTTACCTATGCTCTTATAGTCTAGACCTTCTGAGCAGTTTGTGACTATAACCCACATTCCCAAAGCTTTTCCCAAATCTTTTACTGTCTCAGTTTTGCCGGTACCTGCAGGACCTTTCGGACTCCCGCCACGATGCAGATGTAAGGCTGTAGTCAATGTTATATAGCATCGATCAGTTAGTGGAGTTATTACAAGTCGTCCGGAATTACCAGTATATTCATAGCCATACCAGTGCTCGGTATTAGTCTGCCTTATAATACACAGTTCTGATTCCCGGTGCCAATAATAGCGTAGCTGTGAAAACCACTCAAAATGGCCGATATCTTTGCAATTCGCTTTGTACATCCGATCGATAACATCTCGGCCATGAATCTCTAAGGTGATAAGAGTGTTCACCTTAAGTCGCATTATTTTGGCAAGCTCTTTTCGGCTCATCTCTGACAGTTTTGAAAGCACTTTTATCTGTTTTTTTTTTAGCTTACGTAGAGGCTTCTTTTGGTCGACCATATTGCAGTGAATAAGACTTCGAGTACACTCTGTGGTCCATTGTATCTGGGCAGTGGTAAGTACCATTTGTCCGGGCCAAAGAAAAATCCATTTCTCACGATTCCCAATTAGTTTTTTTAAAGATCTTCTTGTTAGTTTTAAAAGTTCTTTCATTACCGTAAACATATACTCTTCTACCTGCTTTAGCCATCGTTCCGAGGGTCCGTCGATATAGAGAACTTGCTGAAACTCTACAAATTCCCCATCATCAGAGTA
Organism: Drosophila algonquin; assembly: GCA_035041765.1. Classification (NCBI taxonomy): domain Eukaryota; kingdom Metazoa; phylum Arthropoda; class Insecta; order Diptera; family Drosophilidae; genus Drosophila; species Drosophila algonquin. The sequence continues at coordinate 8,368 of JAWNKY010000200.1, read as the reverse complement.
CATGCCAGAACCTTGCCAGCGATTTAGTGTTTTGCCTACTCGCTTAAGCTCAAGCTTGTACAAATTATCAAATAACTTTTTTAAGTGTGTTTGAACTAAATCTGGTCTTTTAGCATTGCCCAATATTTCTAACATATCATCATTTGAAATAAAGTAAAATCGGGGAAATAGTTGGCGTTTAGTTTCAAGATAAATCTCTAAGGCACGCTGAATAAGCTCCAGTCGTTCATCCATGCGGTTAAATCGATTCAACAAAAAAGGTGGGGCACGTATGTGAGTTGCTTTAACTGCCGTCTTAGCTTGAAACATCTTGCTAGATATAGTTTTAAACTCTTCGGTAATAGTTGCAAATCGCTTAGCCTCATCTGGAAGTTGCTTACGTATATCATCTCCTTGAAATATATTTTCCAAGTAAAGCCACTGTCGTTGCACTACTAAGCCTTTTTCAACAGTTTCGCTGATATATGATAAAGTTTTCTCCCAATAATCAACAATTTCAATGAATGGTTCCACAAAACGAGTAGACTTCATAGCTGATATCTGAACCATGTGATCTTCAAGTAACTGAAAACAATCGTCTACGTTCTTTATTCGATATATGCCATCATGATAAAATGCCATTTCAAAACCTTGTTTTTTCCAAATTGAAGCAATATTTTTTATTCCATTTTCAATTTGCAATTCCATGGTAGCAGCATTTGATATATCTTGAATATCTTCCGAAAACGCTTGAAAATCTAAATTTATTATCAGTTCCAATGTAAAGTTCTTCGAGTTCTCATCAAAGTCACTAAAACGAAAAAGTTATTTAATAACTTTTTATGAAGAAAGCTAAATTTGTTGTTCAGATCGAATAATGTTTTTTTTTTAATATCGCGGAGTAGGCAAGACGTTTTCAATTAGAGATTGACAATCTGGCTAGTATTCAAATGAACACATTATTGCACTTATAATATTTATTAACAGCAAAGAGCACGTTGCATACTGCTGTATACATATTTTTAAAGAACAAGTTTAATTTATCCTTGAATTGCGATATTTTGTGGAAGTAGAAAATATTTCTAATCTTACTTACACCTGAAGTACATCCCGAACCCTATTCCAATGACGCTCCCGCATGCATGGATTTTTTAATGCTGTTATCAATGGTAAAGTGCGTCGAAAGCTGTCTAAGTTTTTCGTGGTCACTTCAAGCATTTCCCAATGACGATCATAAAATTTCTTACTTAAATTGCTAAATTCCTTATACAAACTCATGGCAAAATCCTCCATTTCATTAATATTGATTTTCCAAAAATTGCCTTTTTTCCAACCTTTCCAGCTTGTTTGCCAGCCAAGTATTAGCTCCCAAATGTTTTGTACAATTTTAACCTCAGAATCCAGTTTTCGGAGGTCGACACTTTCAGGTTGATTAACATTGAATACTGACAGATCCCGCATTAAACTTTCCTCAAATCTGAAACAATCTTCAACCTTAAGAGCAATAATTTTAAGAAATTTTAGTGCAACTTTTGGAATACTGTAAAAACAAATTGTTAATATAATAATGGATATTAACATTTTCAGTGATTTACATACATATTAGCTGCAGTTGGTAACTTCAAATAAAAATCGTCAAGGAATTCTTTCAGAATCATTTTGAACTTATCGGCTTGTTGCAGTAAAATTTTTTTAAATTCTTCGCGATTGTTGTCTAACATCTCATCAGCCTCTGCTAACTTCTTAAGATAGTTCTTCCATGCAGTGTTCAGACCGAGTACTTTTTGACTTATTTGACTCAAGGATGTCGACTTGATATTTGTCTAATACAGTAAAAAGTTCAAGCATGGGAGGAAATGTGGCTTCCTTAATCGGTACATCTTCAATTAGTTTTTCGAAAAATTCCTTGGCAGTCAAAGACTCTTTAAGCGTGCGTGGCACCATTGTTAGTTTTCGCTCATTTCTCCGCATATACCGATAGATAGCTGTTAAAAAAATATATTATATATATGTATGTAGATTTGTATTTAGGTCAGGTTTGGTTACGGCGGGGGGAACGAACTTACAACGTATCAATGAATACGAATGGCTTAGCAGAATTTTAATATTCAACGCTTGCCATTTTTCAATCCAATCAAGTATCGAATTCTTTATGTAATTTTGATTCATGTGTATAAAGTACACATGCGATATAGCATCAACAAAAGAAATTTCGTCTGCCATTGTGCTGTAATATACAATGTTTGCCTCAAAAATATCGGCTGTCATTGGAGTGGACTTAACACGTCTAGTAAAATCAGATTCCGATGTCTCCCATAAAACCCTATGAGTATTCCAAAAGGATACATAGCCAGCTATCTGGTCACGCTCGTGATTTATTTCTGCTTCAATATTTCGAATAATTTCCCTGCATTCCGAATCTTCTCGAAAAACTTTAGGAAATGGGTCAGATTGTTGCTCTTTAGGCAATTTCATTTTATTAGCAATACGAGGAAACTGTTCAAGTATATTGTGAACTCGGTCAATATTCGCAGTCAGTAAATTTGCAATTGTGCCCATGTCAGGAGTTAGTGTAACCTGCCTATTTTTAACATCAGATTCCATTACGAGTATAGGCGCAGCCGCCATATCGGCTTCACGATGTAGGGCAGATGACACCATTGTCAAAGAGTTTCTTGCACTTGTGAGAAAAGCTGTTGGAAGCATGTCATCAAATACATTAACAAAACTGTACCATTCAATTGCCATCTAGAAAAAATTTAAGGAATGTATCTAGTTGCCATCATGCAAATGCTTTTAATGTCCCGAAGGAAGCGAAATAATATCTACACGAATTTTATATAACTCTGTACTTAATTATATATATGTGGTAGTAGCAAAATTAAAAAATGTGATGAGCGGTAGCACTAGGCAAAAAAATTTTCATTTTCTTCTACTGTCAACCACACCGACCTCTTCTGATAGATTTGGGGCATTAAGGAAATATAGTTTTTTAAGGTTTTGATTTTTTTTCGTAATTTTTAAAATTTTTTTTTTTGTTATGTTTTTTACCCGAAATACGACCGTTTTAAACGAATCACGTTCGAAGAGTAAATAAAAAGGCAACAAATTTGGTTGCATAGTTAGTATAAGTAAGTATTAATATTAGTTGTTAGTATAACAGTATGTGAAATCAATATTGACAGAAATGGGATACATTGATATTTTGAGCATACATTCTATGGCAGTGGTACTTATACACTTACATCATCAATGACCGATTGAAACTCCTTAAATACAGCAAACAATAAGTCGATAATAGTGTTGTAGTAGCCCCGAAGTACATTGGTAACACGGCGGACGTAGTTTGTCAATTGATATTCAAAAAGTGATATTATAACCGCACCTGTAAAATTAAATTTAAGCATTGGTGTATCGCATATTTTTTCGCATGTCCGAGCAACATGTAGATTTGCTCGCTTGTATATATCCATGGTTTCTTGAAGCTTAGTAGTATGTTTTGCGCAATCTGCAATATAAGCATCGCTAAGTTAGCTTAAAAACTCCAGGTGCAATCTTGCGATCACACGCCTGAATTAGGGCACGAAAAAGTTTTCTTTCTTGCTCGGAAAGAGCTAATAGTATATGATTGTAGTTAAGGCACACCTGTACTACACTATTATAAACAAACCGTAGATTTTCATGCTTTTCATAAATTTTTCGAACTGGTCCAGGTACTCCAAATCCAAGGCGCTCAAAATGTTCTGCTTGTTCACAAATAATTAATACTGTGCGGTCAATATTACATTCTATTAAACCTTTTTTTTTTTTACTTCGAATAATAAGATTACGATCCAGTTTTTGATTCACCGTACAACAATTTTTTTGCCATTCTTCATATATCTTTTTAATCTCTTTGTCGAATTCTCTGCGAAGAATTTCATATTTGATTAGCACAATGGCTGCCTCGGATACATTAGGCAACCATTCTGATAAATTTAATCGATTTCGCAGCCACTTTAATCGTTCTAGATTAATGTGGTACCCAATAGCTCGTGACGCATAATATGGGACCCAAGACTCGTGTAACTTACTACGATCCATAAGCATTTGGGAAGTACTATCTATTTCATTTGCAAACATAACCCAAACATTTGAGACTTGACGTAAAAATGTCTTCCGAATCGTACTACGATATGAAAAAAACAAAAAAATGTGCAGCGATTCTAAGGCCTCTTCAATATTACAAACATGTTGAAAGACATTGGACATTAAACGCTGCACAGTTTCTTCCAAACTTTGAACTGTCCTTCGGTATTTAATTACTTCTTCGTACCATTCATTTTTATGCACATTTAATATTAATTCTTTCGAATCGGTGCTTAAAGCTGTAAGAGTAGCAAGAAAGTGAGTCTCAATATTCGCAGACGTTGTCTCAAATTCTCCTCCACTGGTTCCTCCAAATTGCGGCTTAGGTATACTCTCAGTTTCATCTAATCGCCCAAACACGATCATTGATTCGCAAATGTCAATAACGTCATTAAGCCGCTCCATAAATGCATCTACATGATTAAAAATCATAGCATTGTCCAGATTCCAACCATACTCTCTATTAATTTGTTCATGTTCTTTTGACATAAGATCGTACATTCCTTTATAAGTTAAGCAACAATCAATGCACATGTTGCACATTTTTATTCCGAATCTTGAACTACCGGAAAGGATTTTATCAACATTAGTTATTTTCGTACAGAAGCGTATAATTTGATTGCTTAAGTCTCGGAACAGCCCAGTTATTAAGTCACGCCGATTATACCTTTCTGAATTTAACCAAATGAATCGAATTAAATGAATTATTCCAGGTATAAGCTGTGAAACAAATGCAGGGCTATCAGCTAATTCCATTTCAGCGCAAGAATTCATTAGCAGGTGTAAAAATTTTATATTTGACATTCCTTCATCTATTTCATGCTTCGATTCATATATTAGTTCATCAATCTGTTTTATATATACCGAATGAGTGTTACGTAGAACCCTTATAATTTGTTGAACATCATCTTGTTCTAGTTGTGCGTTAAGGCCTTGTAAAACTTCGACTATTATTATATACATAAAATATAAACAATCAATAAATAAAATTAATAAATATGTTGCACGAACAATCAACTTACAACGGTATATCCAGAACTCGTACTCATCCTCAACACTAATAAATTCATTAGAAACTGGCAGTGTTTTGTCATTTAAGAGTGTTCGAATTTGAGTAGCCCAGGAAACTGCAATAACTTCCAAGTTCTTAACAAACTCTCTTTCATAAGATATGCTTTCCCGATTGATTTGTTTAACGACGTATGGTACATATAAAACCGTCATACCAGACATTTTAAAATGTGCACCTGTTAAAAACGACAAAAATTTATCTAGGGCTGTGCAGAAACGTTGCTTTACATTATCTCCCCATTCTTTAAGATTACGGAAGACGGGAGCATAAACAAATTCTAATATACTAAGGAGGCAACCATCTACATCATCATGAATTGTGCCACAGTTAACCAAATCATGAAAGGTATCTTTTGAGAAGTTTTGATTTGACGACCGAATAAAATAGCATAAATCTAGGACTGGGGCAACGGGAAATCCAATACATCCTGTTAGAATGTTGCAGTCGTAAAAAATGGTAAGAACCGGTTCTGATGGCTGTAGTAACCATCTTTCAATTGTATCCAGCAACTTTTTATTCCAATCGCGGTTATCTAATGAAAACAGAACAGTCATCCTCTGAACAAATTTAACAAGTTCTTCAAGTTCCATATCTTGAGTATTTTCCAGTTGTGAAATAGTCTGTGGTGTCTCAAAAGTTGTTATGTTGTCTTTTAAGTTGTTACCTAGATTTCGTATAGGAGAATATACTAGGACGCATTGAACCGTAAGCAACAAATTATATCTTACCAACATCATTATAGTGGCTTGCGCTTGTTAAAAGGCTATCCTCGGACACGCTTTCAGACATTCTGCTATAATATTCCAAGCTTTCCAAATTTAAAGTTCCATAAACAGATTGAAATCGTTTTTAGAGAACACACTAATGTTGATTTCTTGGCTTACTACATTTATATACAATAGCTCTCTGACATATATAAATCTCGTATCACGGTGTTTGTTTTTGAGCTCCTCCCATCGGTCGTACTGACTGAGTATCAGGCGTTTCCATTCGTTTTCATTTAAATGTTTTATCAAACTTTATTCCTGAACGCAAATGATTTTTGTTTAAATCATCGACCGCGAACCAATACTCAAAACGCAGACGCCTTATCCGTTATTCTATACCATCGGATCAATTGAGTGGGACGCATATTTGGAGCGAAAACAAATTATCTGCACAAACTGCAAAAGATCGCTAAGGTTCTGAATAGTTTGTTAATTGGATGGCCCTTCAACAGAATTCAATTCTCAGATAATTAATATCCGTATTATAGCCTATTTACACCTACAGTGAGCTATCTATCGATAAATGAGTTAACTCAATAACTCAACCTACAGTGAGCTATCTATCGATAAATGAGTTAACTCAATACCTCAACCGTATGGTAAACAGGCTATCATTCACGACAAAAGTCACTATCAATAAACAGATAAGTACGAGTTTTGGGGAAAGGGTACTACTAGTACACGATTTAAACACTGAGTTAAATATTCTTACTATTGTTTTGAATTAATATCATTTCAATCGAAATTTAAATAAACCAGTCTCAATTTTTAAATAAATTCCTGAAACATTTCGTAATGATACCTTCACGCTGCTTGACTACTTTCGATGATAATAATTCAAGAGTGGCCATGATACTTGGTGGTGAACAACGTCCTCTACGTGGGGACTCTACGATACTGTTGGCTCCAAAAATAAAGCTCAGCAGTGGTTAGGTTTTGGAACTTATAAGGCATATATACTATACAATAATATATGTCAATTATTGAAAAATGTATATTTTCAGTTACGCGGCTTCCAATGCACGTCAGCGGTGCATTGTGCAGTAGAGACTGGATTTCGTCACTTTGACACTGCATTTTTCTATGAGAATGATTAACGTAAGTACTACTGTAGAGAATTAACAGTTAATCTGAAGTATTTCCACATTTTCAGCAACGTTGATTATATAGACACCTGGAACGCTATGGAGGAACTTGTAAAACTCGGCATGGTGCGCAGCATTGGCCTATCAAACTTTAATATGGAGCAGGTGCAGCGGATCATTCAATGTAGTTCCTAAAAACCAGTGGTAAGTCAGGTTCAAATCTGGCCAGGATTTATGCAAAAAGATTTGGTTGACTACTGTCGTTACAACGTTACGTTACAACTGTTACGTTGTAACAGCGTATTCACCTCTTGGCCAGCCTAATAGAGAAGATCATAGTCCAATATATTTCTTTTCGTAGGGCATGAAGTGATTAGTAAAGAAATATAAGAGAACATCTGGTCAAATAGTGCTGCGCTTTTTGGTGATAACATACTGTTGTGTTTGGTGTATAGAAAATAATTCATTTCATTATTTTTGTAGGTTGACTATGGAGTCGTACCTATCCCCAAAGCGACTAATCCCTTGCATATAAGTAAAAACTTAAATATTTTCGACTTTAAGCTGGATGATGCAGATACTCGCGCATTACTTGGAATAAAACCAAAGAAACGAATTGTAAATTATGATAAAGTTAAAGAACACCCATTTTACCCTTTCGAACGTGAAGAAGAAAGTTAATATCCAGATGTCAATAAGCGTCAACAGGAAACAGGAAAACACAGGAAAATCAAGGACCTAAATTTAATGACGGTGATCAAAGCGCGGAATAGAAATATCAGAAATTATTTAATTACATTTTATACAATTAAAATGGATTTAAAACTCTTTTTCACATGTTCCAGAAATGCATTGCCTTAAACCAGTTTTGATATTTAAGAAGAATTTAAAAGATGATATTTTGACTCACTAAAGCACTACCTATCAACAAAACATTTAAAAACGAGGGGGAACGTTGTGATTAATCATCAGATCTGATCAACACTCTGATAGGTATAGGCATTTCTAGGTTTCTGCGTTTTTGGTTTTCTCGTATCTTTAAAATTGTGCATGCCACAAACTTTCGTTCTTTGTGTGGGAGGAAAGGGGCGGGACAACATTTTAAACATAGTTGTAGTAGTGTGATAACACAGGAAACCGGATACAGAATTTGGTTGCTCTAGCTTTAATAGTCTTAAGATATAAGCGCTAAGGAATACGGACGGACGGACAGACAGACATGGCTATATCGACTCGGCTACTGATGTAGATTAAGAATTTATATACTTTGTGGGGTCGGAAACACTTCCTTCTGGGCGATACACACATTCGTTATCACCAAAAATCGAATATACCCC